>JAOBRD020487846.1:0-14039 GCA_027575215.2 Hydrozoanthus sils | reverse complement strand
GACCACAGTCTGAGCTCTCTCTAGGGACAACTACCAGAACTAACTAGGGGGACCACAGTCTGAGCTCTCTCTAGGGAAAACTACCAGAACTAACTTGGGGTATAGTTGTCTGAGCTCCTTTTAGAAGCAGTTGTCATTGCTAACATCTGTCTTAACCTCTAGGGACAACTGCAAGAAATAACTTTGGGAACCACTGGCTGAGCTTCTTCTTGGATCAACTATGAGAACTAATTTACTTTTGGAACAACTGCCCGAGCGTCCTTTTAAGATAACTACCAGATTTAACGTTTTAGGTAAACTGTTTGAGTTACCTTTTGGGACCACCGCTAAAGCTCTCTTTTAGGACAACCGCTAGAATTCCCTTTTAGGACCACCGCTATAGCACTCTGAAGAGAAACTGCTAGATCTTCGCTTTTGGTCAACAGACAGAGCTTTTTGTTTTTGCAAAAGTACCCTTGTTAATTTTATGAAAAGACTAAAGAAACCTTTTTGAATGGAAGAGGTAAAACCCAGTGCCTTTTTTCCAGTATTCATTCCAATGTTCCTTACTGTGAGAATAAAGCTGTCTTAAATACATTCGAACCCCATTAACTCCGACCTTTAACGGAAGCTGAAAATCCTCCGAGTTGTGGTTAGTTCGAGTTACCGAGGGTAAATTACTGTAAACGTTTAGAAAGGGAAACCAATTTTGGTTCGAGTTATTATCGGGAGGTTCGAGTTAGTGAGGGTTCGAGTTATCGGGAGGTTTGAGTTAGTAAAGGTTCAAGTTATCGGGAGGCTCGAGTTAGTAAGCGTTCGAGTTATTGGGAGGTTTGAGTTAAACAGGGTTGGAATTACAGGCAGTTCGAGATTCCCAGAGTAAATTACTGTAAATGTTTGGAAAGGGAAATCAATTTTGGTTCGAGTTATTATCGGGAGGTTCGAGTTAGTGAGGAATCAAGTTATCAGGAGTTCGAGTTGCAGAGGGTAGATTTACTGTAAATGTTTAGAAAGGGAAATCAATTTTGGTTCGAGTTATAGGGAGTTTCAAATTAGTGAGGCTTTGAGTTATCGGGAATTTTGAGTTAGCAAGGGTTCGAGTTATTAGCAGTTCGAGTTACCGAAAAATAAATGTTTAGGAAGGGAAAGCAGTTTTTGTTCAAGTTAACCGGAGGGTTGAGTTAGCAATGGTTCAAATTATCGGGAGTTGACTGTAACACAAAGTTTAACTCTCTAACTGCAGCAAGTGGCTCGATTAGTCAGAACTAAAAAGTAGGTGTGGTGAAAGGTAAAACGTATAACAAAAAGACATATATTATATAAAATAAAAAGTAAAGATTTATATACTGTATTTACTTTCCCCCTTCTCTCCCGAATGTGTACAAAAAGTCGTATTTTATATTTCTCTTGTCTAATATCAACGCTGAGAGGAAAACTAAGTAGCCTAAACTATCGTAAAATTTTTGCTCTTGTGCAGTCGGGAGAACAGCGAATGCCTTAATATCTCCGAGCCCGCGGTTGTACAGCAGCTTAACAAAATATACATGCATGAACGCCATATTTGATAAGCGCGTGGTTAGAAGAGAAACTATGATTGGACAGTTTGAATCAGGAACTTGATTGCTACCTTGCATAAATACTAACAAACGCAGCTTATTCTCCCGATTACACAGATATTTTTTTTAACAAGCTATGTATGGTTATGCAAAAACTATAGGTTTTTAGTCACAACTCAAATTTCGAATGGAATAATCTCTTTCCCGAAAAAATATACTTTGTATTTTTGGTGCTGAGGTTTTTGACCATTTTCATTATATTGCCTAGAACTTTGTTACTTTTGTAAGATCGCAGAACGTTTTAACACCTCTCTAGAATATAAACTTCTAGATATTTTGCTATCTTTACCTGTTTTTGGTACGACATCGAATTTCTTACTCAAGAAAGACCCGTTTACTGCAATAGCTCGTACTGGTCGATATCCAATCGGATTTAATGGCTATCAATTGTTCTTGACTCACCAGTCACCGATTTGAGACATAATTCGAATATCAACTTTTTCCCCATGAAGATACTTTGACCTTGGCTGTTGTTACCAGGTCTCGCGCAGACTGCTCGTTTCTTTTCAAGCTCTTGGTAAATTTCCATCAGTATGTACCAAAGAAGTCTGTTCTTGTTATTTTGTTTGGTTGCGGAGTATATACTGAATTTCCACACAAGTAGACACTTGGTAACTTAAAATAAGCCCAACCTGTTTGACGAAACTAACCCAGAATCACGTGGCACAAAAGTATTCCCCCATTGTTGTGTCTAATATATCATGTATCGTTAAGGCTGTTGGCTGTCGCTTTTTTTCGCTGCTTTTCTCTGTGCTTGATGTTTCTCTTTCAATACCTCATCATCATCATCATCATCATCATCTTGGTCACCTTGATTCATAAGTGAGATAAATCCCCAGGGAGGCTCGTCTTCAAATAACCGAGAGATGGCAAGCAGAGCACTGGAGACGAGAGCCAAACCAACGGTGAAGTAAAGAAAAGTTACGGCCGTGAAAAGAATGACGAAAGCAGGATGTGCTGATTCATCCTTGGACGGATGGGCGGGTACGTAGTCGCCAAAACCAATTGTGCTCAAAGTGATAAAACCAAAATAAATTCCTTCAAAAAAGTCCCAACCTTCGTATTTCATTGCTAGTGCTGCCAATAAAAGCAGCATGGAGATGACAATCAGAAATACACATAGTACTGTCTTCATGTGAGTTCCTCGTGGTTCTCTGCCTAGTAATCGTTTGTCAATGAATCTCATGAGTGCTGCGATGCCTTCCGTTATTCGTTCACCGATCGATTTGAGCATCAATCCAGTTATTGGGATGCCAAACAAAGCGTAAAACATACAGAACAACCTCCCCCAGAACGTCGCCGGCGCCATTCGGCCGTATCCTGCAGGAAATAGAAGTTGACTTGAATAACAAACCGTTTGTTTTTTAGCAGTAGGAGAGAATGCAAGAATGTATGAGTAAATAAACACCCCTTATAGGGTGCCCAAAGTGAGAGTGAAGTCACTCCTTAGAGACAAAGCTACCCAAGTAAGAGTGAAGTCAACCCAATGCGCGTGAAGCCCTTAATATAAAATGAATTAGCCAAATGTGAAAAATGTAGTCACTAACTATAGATTATAGTTGCCCGATGTGAAAAGATGTCTGACCATATTGAAAGTGGCAGAATCTGAAAATGAACAATCAGCCCATGTAAACTAAAATCGCTCCAGTGTTAGTCACTACCTGATGAAATGGTGTTATTATAAGTGAGAATGAAGTTACCCAATATAATTTATCCTGGGGGAGGGGGGGGGGAGGGTTGTTACTCCCTATACTGGAAATGTTAGCACGCCATTTTACATATCAAATAGAATTGCCCAAAGTTACCCAATACAAAATGAATTTCTCTATGTGAGTATGTGGTCACTACATCTAAATATAGTCTCCCTATATTGGAAATGCTAGTCATTGCTTCGCCCTGAGTGAAAGTTAAACACTCCATACAAACCAAAGTCACCCAATGTGAGAATGCCAATTTACATATCAAATAGAATTGCCCAAGTCAACCAATATACAAAGTGAATTTCTCTATGTGAGTATGTGGTCACTACATCTTAAATATAGTCGCATATATGAAGGGTTAAAGTTACTTCATAAAGAACAAAGTCGCCCTTGCAGGAATCATCGTTTTCATAATCAACTAAAGTTGTCCCAATGGAATAAAATCACCTCAAGCAGAGGATGCAAAACAGGGTCACCTAAAATGAGGTTGCAGCTACCCAATGTAAAAGAAAAGGTTACCCAAAATGAGAATGTAGCTACCCAATGTAAAACAAAGTCGCCCAAAATGAGGATGTAGCTACCTAATACAGAATAAAGTTTCCCCAAATGAGAATGTGGCTACCCAATATAGAATAAAGTTGCCCCAAGTGATAATGTGGCTATCCCATGGGAAATAAAACCACCCCAAACGAGAATGAAGTGCAACCCAATTTCAATACCTATTTAGTAAAGATAAAGTTATGGCACGAAAGATCCCTCCCATTCAACATTACACTAAAAGCTTGCAAACCTTTTGACGATTTTTGACATCATAGGCATCAACCTATGCAAAGGCTGAAACATGTTTTCGCCATTAATTTTCGTTTATACTTACCTCATTTATTGTTTTTCTTTCTGTAAAATTAGTTTAGTTCGGTCTAACGATTTGTAAATTGATTCTAGGGTGCCGGTTTTGGGTTTTAAAAACTGTAATCAAAGTTTTAGGGCCATTATATTATTATCTCCAAATCACGGTTTTACGGACCAATATTCAATCTAAAGATAATTTATTATTTTGTTGCCCTTCTCTCAAATCACTTTACATTGAAAACGTTTCCTCGTACAACTCACGAAGTGTAACTAGAGGACAGAGAGGAAAACCTCATCTCTCGCCAAACAGGTTTCGATCAAGGATTGCTATAGCTAGCCCTCTTAGTAAAAATGTCAAAAAGACAGATTTTAACTTTACGAGACAATTGGCAATAGATCTGAGACGATGAATGCCGCTGCCTGCAGTGCTTTTAGGCCAGCTATAGTTTGCTCTCTAGATGAATTTTTTATAATGAAATTTATGAGTTTCTTGTGATCGATTAGAACAATTGTGATGACGAAGTTCACCGGGAAAAATTCTCCTTAAAAAGTTAAATGAAAGGAAGGCATTGTTTTGAAGAATCAATTTAGATGTTGAAAGTGCAAGATTCATTAGGAACATAGTTATATAAGTCAAAGGGGATTGTAATGGCTTTTAGAATGTGTCTGAAAACCTTAATGCAGTCTTTTTCTCTACAAGGTGGCTCGTCAGTGGAACTGATCTTATTATTGCAACACCTCATCAGTGCTTGTCACAAGATCTTGCAAACAACTTTTTGTTTACGCTCAAACTTCCGTTTGCACCCAAGTCCACTAAAACAATATCGTTAATTTCTACTCTTTCGAAATTTTTTATCCTCAGTCTTTGAATCTTGGAGAGCATACGCCGAAATTGTTACCGAGGCACCATTTTATTTGAAGGGGTAGCGAGGAATGGGTAAAAAATCAACTTAAGTTAGCTTGCACATGACCGCCTCAGTTTTGCTGGTACATAGCATTTTTTATTTTATTTTGATAATCTAGATTTACAAAGTGGTAAAATCCGTCCCATGTATATTTTGAATCAGGCCTAGCTTGTCATATAGAGATTTGACTGGTTCTTACCTAGCAAGTTGTGTAAGCAAATTACAAAGGCTGAGAGAGCTAGTAAGTACAGATGTTTTAACTGATCTGTTCTTTCAATTTAACGAAGGGTTACAACTATTGCTGTTTCATTTCTTTGCATTGGTTTCTTTTTGGATAAATAGGATTTACGCTCTTAATCTTTAAGGGAAGAACATGCAGTTATTGCCATCAGTGAAAAGAAGCAAGAGATCTTTTATTTCTTAAAAACGGTTCACTGATTCGTGGAGGACTATCATAAGTAAAGATTCAGGCTTAAGAGTTCACGTCTTTTGATTTCCAACTCATAAACAACAAATCAATGTACTTACGGGATTTTTTTAAGCCTAGAAGCAACGAGACTTAATAATGGCACACAAAAATTGCGATTATCAGTCGCTTTATCTTTTATCAGTCTCTCCATCTGCACGGTGATTATATAGTTTTGGAGTGAACATGCTAATCTGAATGGGACATCTGTGTTTGTTTTAGAAATACTGAAATATTCTTTAATATTCTGTGCTTCGACTGCTGTCTTCCGTAGGTCTGACAAACTTTCCAAACATTAACCCACGCCTTTTGTCATTAGGAAGGGAAAAACCGTCAACTGACATAAGAAATGGCCCCGAAAGCGACACAGCGAGAGAGGCCTTATCCGCGCTAATTCATTTTCACTTACCTATATATATTCGTTATCAGGAAATATATATGATTTTTTTTGCTTTTTCAAAACAAATTCTAAAACAGTTTAAGTGCTCAAAGTCAAAATTTAAAAAAAATATGTTTCGAATCTTTTTTGTCTGTTCTTGCCTTGAAAAAAGTAATTTAGTTGGGGTGATGACGATGAACAATGTCGTAAGTGGATTTCAAATCTTCTCTTTTGATTAACGACAGGTGAAAATTGTCTGTGATTTGTGTTGGACCCAAAAAGGCATACCACAGTTTTGTGTCTCTAGAGTCCGTAAGTTAAAAAATGTATCTAAAATGTATTTAAGTGCTGATTTGCACATAACTTCATTGTGCGAAAATTTAAAATGACAAAACAAAACAAAAAAAAAAAGATCGAAGCAAATCAAAGAAGTTCTAAAATGGCAAAGGGTTTCAAAGGTGGAAGTAGTTGATTCAGTCGGTGCCGAAGTTTTTGTTTTGGTTTGTTTCGAATGTTGTGATGTGAGTCAAACGTTTTTTTTTGACCAGAAGAAATAATACTTCAGGTTTATAGTAAAAAGGACGGGTTTAGGGTTACACTTTTGACGAAGTCGCCTTGTTAATATTAGGATGAAGTTAGTTATTCCAAAGAAGAACTTTTGTTTTGCGAACAAAAACGGATATCTTCAAAAATCTGTTCTTATTTTGCGTAAAGTAAAGAGACAACTCTTGGAGATTAATTTGCTGGCTGTAACGCGCCTTCAATTTTGCTGTACTTTCAAAAACTACTACAAATTTGTGCCTTAACTTAATTTTCAAGAAGATTTTCCGTAAATCAACCTACTGATTGCTGCAATTCGTGGTTTTTTTCATTATCTAAATTTTCTGGTTTTGCATTTATGGTATATTTCAAATACAATAACACTTGATTGTAACTTCTTTGATAGAAAGCATCCATTTATAACTTCAAGGAACCGTTGCATCACTTCATCGATTTATATACATAGGTGAATACAAAACTATTTGGTAGAAAAGAACGCCAAATTTACTTCCATAAAGGCATTTACAAATCAGGTTTCTATATGAATAACAATATGTATATACAACCCCTCTCTGTACTTGCATAAATCAAAATAGAGGGAAAACAAACAAACAAGGAAATCTTGGTCAAATCTTTGCCATTTTAATGAAAAAAATCGTTTTCGGCTGGTGTAAGCAGAAAATAAAAGAGAATAAAAATTAGGCACGAGTGCAAGTAAATCTCTAAAAGTAATTACTGATTATTTGCTACATAAGCGAGAAAGAAAGATATGCTCTGTTGGCTTCTCAAAAAGCAAATTAAATTGTACTGAAATGGCGAATGTGTGAAAGTTTATTTGTCTTGTGTTGTACGATTACATTCGATTTATTCGTGTAACCTTTTTTCACATTGTACACTTCTTTCCATTCAATACGACATCTGTGTTTGTGTACGTAGTACAATTGTGCTTTGATAGAACATGCTTTATTCTTTCTTTTCATGTAGCTGAGACACAAAAAAATCACTCAATAATTTTGTTAGTTTGCTGTCATTTTTCCCAAACTGATATATTTAAACGAAACCCGAAAAGCTTTCTTACGTAAAGAGGCCTGAGGTCCAAACTGTGTTTTCTTTTAACTATAGCAAAATAAAATCTTCACAAAACCGTTTCTAAAGAGCTAAGATAAAACTCCAAACACTGAAGCGTATATACGTTTTTCGGTTTCTGATTTTATATAAAAGCTTTAATTCTTAAAATGATAAACGTTAATAGAATATTTTATCAACGGAAGTTTTGGGTAAAGATCCGTTCTTTTGTTAAAAAACAATCGAGATTGTTCTTCTCACAATCCCAGTGAAGAAAAAAATTAGGCTTTGAAACTACTCTGTCAGTCGTAAATCTTAGCAGTTCCACGGTTGAATAATAACCTTTTTGATCTTTTGAAAACTGTTTTGCATAATACAACCGAAGCGCGGCATGTGGCATCGCGAGTCTAATAAACCATGAACCTTTGCCAATCTTGACGAACTAGCACAGCCGCTAAATCTGTCAGTTTTCAACAGAATACCGAGTATTCTACCTTTCTTTAAGCTTTAAAATTGAGCAATACGAAAATCTTTCTTTGAGCTGTTATATGGTTCTGATATTTGAAGTTTTCTAAAAGCAAGCTTCCCACGCACTACAACGGCCAAGTTTTGAATATTCATGTCAAATGTTGTATTGACGCGATAAATTACTCGTTATCGACCAAAAGGTTTTCGACTTAAAAGATTTCTTCTTGCTTGCTCTCAGTAATTTTCTATGCGTCTTTTTGCAATTATTTGTTGCGGTTCTATGACCCCCGCAGTATCTTTAATATAAATTAACAAAAACGACACAAACAACCTCATAAACTTTGCCGTCTGTTTTTTGTAGCGAAGTTATAAAGTTATGCGGTGAGTTCGAATATTTGATAACCTTTGGTAGTTCATTGCTCACTCTAACGCCGCAAACAGAGACCTCGGTAGCGTGAAATTTGATCTACTGATATATATATATATATATACATATATATGTGTGTGTGTGTGTGTATGCACATGCACATGTAAATACATGAATTTATGATAGACGAAGAACATCAGTTGCTACAATCAAAACCTAGTTCTGGTTAAGTTTGTTAATATTAGCGGATGAATCGCAATGCCGCGAAATATATTCAAAACAACAGATCTACATTTATTAATCACACTTTCAAACGAAAATAAAAGATTTTTTCTCTAAATATGAAATCTTGTATTTTCATTTTCTACGCAAAGGCGACTATATTAAGTTGACTCCACAACCAAGGCGAAAATAAAGAAAGTGAGCAAAAGATCGCTATATACATTTACTGGGAGCGCGGAGGAGTTTACAGAAATCTGCCAAGCAAGGATATAATAAGACCTCTTTGAACATGACTTACCTATCGTAGTCACAACAGTACCCGAGAAAAATACAGAGCCAGCAAAACTCCATCTGTCATACTCCACATCGAAATAACCTTCTTCAATGGCCTTGTTGATTTCAACGAAAAACTCTTCCATGTCGTGTTGTGATATGTTGTATTTGGCGGTGATAGTTTTTCTAACTTGATCAAAATGTAGTTTTTCTTTCTTCTCTGCACCCGATTCAATGGTTTGAAAGAGCGCTCCGCCAAATAGCAGGTAGACAAAAAATAGAGTTGTTCTCAGCAAAAGGTTTTTAGTGGGTGCCTTAAGAGATCGAAAAAAATTCAAGAAGAACACCCCCATTATATGCTGCGTGGCCAAGACGACCAAGCGGCCGCGACTTGTGAGTTTTGAATCCTAAAAACACTGTAGTTAAACCTCTCATAAACCATGGATCGATTTATGGGAAGCGCCGAGCGCACAAGTCGCTCAAACGTGATATATATACATATATAGTGAACTGTGTTGACCACCGGAGATCAGTAGTAGTGGGACTATTGTTGCCTGTAAACATGTGACGTCACCAGGCCAATGGGGTGGTGTGTTGCTAATACAAGAATGGACTGATTACAGTGTTTGTCTTTAAGTAAAAAATCTCATCTCTCTTCAAACTGATCAGTATTACTCAAATACAGTTCACACAAGTTGCTTTTTCAATTAAGATCGATCGACCGCTCAATTTTATCCTGTCAACCTTTCACGGGTCTATTTTCAATTTTGCGCTGTAGTCAATATTCAAAACTGTTAAACCTTTTCTTAATCCAGAAACAACAATTTCAAAGACTTCTTCCTATTGTTATTAGATTTACCAAATATGGGAAAAGCAATCACACTTTGGTTGGGGATTTCCGTTCGAAGGAAATTTATCATGGCCATTTTCCGTTTCTTTCAAATGCATGCAAATTACGGTAGCCATTAAAAACAAAAAGACTTCGTCGTAAAAAGCGCTGTGAGGCAGACGTTTGCTTAACGTATGTCAGCGATATCGACGAAAAGACGCGTAAAGTTGAACAGATTCGTCAGTAGCAGGCTTTTAGGGGTTTTAGAATTGAAAGCTATCAATCTGCTCAGCAAAAAACGGCGTTCAAACGGAGTTAGCTGAAAATAGGCAGATGGCGTCTTTAACGCGGCCGAACAGTTCAGAACTTAATTGAGTATGCTTAAAAAGATTCCCGCCAAAACAAGAACACTCAAACGATCAAAACTTGCTTGGCCCCGGTGAAAGGCTTTTGGCCGCACAATTGTTTTATACATACATAAACCCTGCCACAATATAAATTTCCCCTTAAGAAAAAAAAAATGGAAACGATATTAAGGATGTTTTTAGATTTGTCACTTTGAAACTGTCCAAACATGGAACTAGGCGGTGAAAAATGTTCTTCATGTTTTGCTTTAACGGAATCAAAAATATTAAATTAATTTTTTTTGTCTATGCATGTGTTTCCCGCAGTTGTAAGAATTTTAAAGGCAAAACACGCTATAAACAGAGGGTGTATTTTTTAGGTTAGTGGATTTCAATTTGGTACACGAAAAGCGTTTTTAATTTTCAGCGAACGAAAAACCTAACGCTTGTCAGTCTGTTCATTAATTCACAAAAAGTGCTCAATGATAAATGGGAATTGAAATAATTTTTTGGTTATACATTATATTAATTCTTCGAAATAAAATAGGGGGGTTTGATTGGAAGCAAAGTTTCGTTTATAATACAAATCACTTGAAGCGTTTCAGATTTGAGCGAAAGAAAATTCTGGCAAAACGATCGTTTCTCTTGGGCAGTTCCAAACCATACTACGGTTAGCAAATCATGGCGAAAGCTTGTTTACAAAGATCGGAACACAAGTGAAATTTTTCAATGAAACTTTTATGCTGACTCCCTCATAAATTTCATTTTAACAATAACAGTATTATATCCTCTGTGAATTGTATCACTTCGATAAACTGAATCAACATGGCTGAACTCTCGCGTCCCAAAAATCACGGCTTTCTTCTTCGGCTGTCAAATATTTTCAAGTCAATAATTAATGAAGAAAAAAAGAGTACAAAAACTAGCCCCTCATCAGCAGGGGACCTCTTTAAACAAGGAAATATTAATTTAAATGTTTCAGGTTTCCGTATTTGATGTACGCAAATAATTTCTAAGTAGAACGCGCTTTCGATTTGACCTTTGCAAACAGAAGGGGAAAATGCTTTTTCTTAGCTTTTATACATTTTGGTCGTTCCTTAAAAGCAATCAAACTTGTTCAATCCGTAATTTAGGCAACAATTAAGAGAACAGATTTTAGTCGTTCATGGAGATGTTGCTTGAGGGAATATCGAGTAATGAACTATAAGACAAAAATTTTGCCAACATCATCAGTCGTAGTAGCTGAGGGCATTGTTTTTGTGTGAAAATTAATATTTTAATCGAAAAGAGGAGGCATTCTCTTAAAAATCTAACAAATAGCCTAGCAACCATCTTCCATGACTACTTGTGAAGAAAACTTAGATAACTTCTTTTTAACGAAGATTTGTCCACTAAAATTTTGAAAAATATTAAATCAAATGACACGCGCCCACGCAGATATCCGGTTTGACCCTTCAAAAACAGAAACGTTTGTACAGCACCGTGGTAATGTCAGTGTTAAATTACAAGAAATAACTGTACTAGAATTGCTTATTTTTCAGGCTAGATTTGCCTTGTTTGGTCCGATGCGGCTATAAAATATATACACGTGACTCAAGGTTAGTACAACTGCGTACGGTTCTTGCATCACGCGTTTGAAAAGAAAATGATAAAAATTGTTTTGTCTTATAGCTTCTCGACGATGTTTGTTGAATATTTTTTTTCCTTTCTTGCTTGCATAATAGGGTAGTGTATAGAATGTATTTGTTGTTACTATTTTATTTTTTAATTGTTCGCATCGAGCGCGAATATGCGAGTGTGAAGATTTATATAATAAACAACTGTATGTTTCCATTTTGAATAGCTGTTGAATAGAAAGTTTTTTTACCGAGCGGTGAAAGGGAAAATGAATTGCTTTTATCATCTTTTAATCGAATTTGAAAGAAAACTCAGCGTGGCTTATTAATACTTGATCAGCACACAAGTAGTTTATTGCGATTCAAAACTTTTTCGCTTTTAATATAATCAAAGTTAATTATAGAGAAAAAGCCCTAAAAAAATGAGATTCAATGGTATTGTAATATTTCGATGTACGTTTATTAAGGTCGCGTGCATTATCAATATTTTGTGCCCCGTGATCTCTAAACCAATGGAAATGAAAACTGTTTTTGTGTAGAAGCTATGACACATGTCTCACACGTATTTACAGGATGAGTTACACAAAATCTGCTGATCACAAGAAACAGATAAGAAAAATCAAACACTTTTTTTGAGCGAAGTTTATAAATCTCACGTTTGTTTTTTAAATGCAGACTTTAAAATAGTTTAGAAGTTGACACGCACAGAACAACCAAACGCTTGCAAGTATTTTCAAGCTGAAAATGTTGGGTTTCACTTGAACTAAAAACTCTATCTTTTTTATGCCACGTCACGTTTGTCAACTCTTCGAGTTGAATTTGAATTTAAAAAATTGTCTTTCATTTTCTGCGTTGAAACATAGTAAGATAAAGTATTATTCGTAGTTTTTTTTGCGCCATTTTCAGTCAATCAAATTATATTCTTACAATAAGTTTAGATGGATTTTCGCTCGAAGTTTTTTTTTGATTGTTAATTTCCCTTTATCAGAAAAAGAAAGGAGGATGTTTATATTAAGTAATTACCTACTTTGGTTTTCACAAAACCTGTCAAGCTATTTGTTTAGTTGCCTAAATTCCCATTCCTCCCCCATAAACAGAACTCGTGCAGGCAAACCAAATTGAACAAAAAGCTTGTTTGGAAATAGCCATTTTCAGCCGCACAAATGAAAAGAACTGAATGTGCGCAAGAATGATAAATCAAACAGCGCACGTGCTTCAGAAAAAATATAGCAGGCTTTCAAGATTACGCAATTCTTTGTTATACGCTCGTGAGCTTCTGTAAATCAACATCATATCTTGGTGTAATGACGTTCATATTTTTTAAACTACTGTTCCTTCGTTGGAATGGGTATCGTATTTGTAAATCTGTTGATAGAGGAAGCAATTTGTCTTTTTGTTCTTCATGCTCACGAATTTTAGAAGTAGTTCACGGATCACAGCAGAACTATAGCCATCTTTATCATCGTCATTGTCACCATAAACATCAAAATCATCATCATCATCATTGTTGCCGTTGTCATCATCATTATCATCATCATCATCATCGTTCTTGTTGTCATCATCACTCCATCAACATCACATCATTATCAAAATCATTATCACAATCATCTTCATTGTCTTCGTAATCATCATCGTCACCACCACCATTGTCAGTTAATCAATAAAACTGCAAAAAGCAACAGCAATAGCAGAAGAGTTGAGGAAAGGCCGCGGATATTGGTTGTCCCTGAGGCAATAGGTAGGACGTTTTCTTTGAATGCTGTCCTGGTGTTGTAGTTCCCTGGCGGGCTGTAGCGCACCACCACAACCAGAGCGCCATCTTTGCGCACAGCTTTGGCGGCTCCCATTAATCGCGTGTTCTTCCAGACAACCTTCATATATACAAATAAAACTTTACAATATGACTAGGCGGGAGCGAAAGGGATGGGAAGGGGGTAGAGGTTGTATCAAATCTGTCAAAGCAACAGACAAACGCTTTTCTCTCACACTTGGTGTTAATTTACATATTATCTATCAAAACTCAGTTAGCCAAGACAGTGTTATAAAAGAATTAGCCAGGTCAGGGACACTTCTGATATTGCACCATGGATTGACATATATGATGTTGCATTTCTATATAATAGTGCATACATATTGTTTCTATCCTAATCAACTATAACACGATAGAAAGCGCTTTAATTATGAGGGCATGTTTACACTAGAGACACAAACGCAGGCGCCCTTCCATTAACACTTGGAAATTTGTAAAGCAAGAGCAAACGCAAGTGCAAGGTGTGCGCAAGAAAAAGGAAATTTTCTTTATCCTGCGTCTGTATCTGGGTTTGCGTCTCTAGAGCGAATTCTCTTTAAGGCGGGACTTAACCTAAACTTTTGTTGGATAGTGAGGAAGTTGAAAAAGATATTTGAATAAGAAGAAATTTG
>JAOBRD020487526.1:0-17506 GCA_027575215.2 Hydrozoanthus sils | reverse complement strand
GCAGGTACAAACACTCGACCTTCGGTCTCGTGTTTGCACTGATCTGCTCTCGATTTCTCCCAAACGCACCTCGGTTTACATTAGCCTGTGCAAACACGGTAGCTGTGTTTCATTTCTTAATTGAAATTCTCGTTTTTCAATAAACAATACCCCTCGAACTTTTCCATTTTAGTTTAGTTTTCTTTACAAATTGTAGGGTTGTTTGGATTTTCACTTGCAATAAATTTGTCAATTTCTTTATTTGAGTCTTTTCGTTCCTGCTGAACAGCTTTTTAATTTTTACAATACTAAATATTAAGACAAACTTTACACAAGCACGGTAAATAAAATTCGTCATCTTCAAAAAAAACCCTGACATTTAACGTTTTCTTTTCGCAATTTTGTTGCATTTAGTTCGAATCTGGAGTCACTGTAAACAAAACTGACAATATCCGTACGAATGTCGTTGGCTCACAAAATGAGGTCCGTACGGCAACTTACGGACCTCAAATTAACCAATCACAGTGCAAGAAATTACTAAGCCATATAATAATACGTTAGGTTGTGAGATACAATTAATAAAGCAGACGAAATATGAGTAAAATCCTATTTCTGCTTTTTACTTTCAACTCAACAACACCTGATTTAGCGTTTGAGTCAGGGAATCTGCTCTCAAAACGCTTGATTTTAACCAACTCAAAATCCCTAAACGGAAGAACTGCAAATCGGGCAATTCTAAAATCATTCTCCCGATCCTTTTTAAAGAGAGGGTTATCATTATAAGTATTGAAATACCAATTTGTTTTGTTCCATATCAGCTCTTGACTTGTTTGTTGAGCTAAGTGATAAAGAAACGTCTCTTGTTTCTGGTCATGTGTCTTTCACCTGTAACGTCAAGGGACAGCCTGGCCTCGACATAAGGTGGGAACACAAAAATGCGGATGTCACATCTCAGTCAATTATCATCAATCAGTCGAACGGCGCTGTAAATGGCCTAACGTCGTCACGGCTTGGAGTAACTGTCCCAGGAATTGATGCTGTGCTATCAGGATACACTTGCATACGAACCAGCCTCTCAACGCATGACGTGCAATGTACAAGTCCACCATACTTGTGCAAAGCACGGTACAGCGATGGGCCGTACTCAAGACAAACTTCAGCCATTGTCATAAATCTAGGTAGGTTTACTTATTATATGTAATTGTGCAGGTTTTTGCGCGATTCGGGAAAATATCAGGGCGAGTTTGGAACTTCACTTGAGAGACTAATTCATTCATGCATTCCGTGCGCGCAGGAACACGAGCGAACGACAAACTACATCGCCGATTTTCAACAGCACAGAAACACAAAAAACATTAGCTTGCATTTATTTAGATGCAAATACAAATCAGAATTTCAGTCTTAAAAACGTTGGCTAAAATATACTGTTTAAAATAAGAAGTTCCATACGCTATTGTTTTCTTCTGCAAAAATATCTCCAAAAACTACAGAATAAAAATGATTCATATTTCTTCAAAAATAGCATATCATTTAAACATACGAAAAATGTCACTTTTAAGTGAGGGAAATTTTCGTATACAAACAAATGAATGTTGAATCGTAACATAGTTCAACTATTAAGACTTACTTATTTGAAAAGTTTATGGTTATGGTAGAATTCTCAAATTTTGATCCACCAAAAAGACTCGGTATCATTCCACTGGCACTTCCAAAAGAAATGAAGCTGTTGCTCGTGGATGTAGAAGCCACTTGCATGGTCGAGACAGAACTATCGGCTGTTTCAGACGTTGACCCAACAAAAGAGCAGTGCTTGCTGGTGATCGAGGACGTTTCGTTCTGGGTTTCGAGAGGGGTAGAAGTGTAGCTGTCGATGGACTTCAGGTTACGATGAGCAGTCAGTTGCGCAATGTCTGAACGCTCAACTTTGCTCTTGAGGAGGTTCTCAATTGTTGTTCTTCTGTTGCTGTGGCTTGTTAACCTATGTCCCTTACATTCTGGTATACCAGCGAACATGGACTTGACTTAAGAGTCGATTTTCTTTTCTCCCATCTTCTGGCTTTTAAGGAACTTGCCATTAGTTGCTCGGTAATTGATGGCAAGCCAGAAGGGTGACCCCTTTTCGCACATTTCTGCAGGTTGATTTTCTACGTACTTCTCAAATATCATCACCGGACATCTCTGTACATGACCTGTTGCCCACATCTTTGGATCAAATTTTCTGCCGTTATCCAAAATTTTTCTCAGTCTTTCAACCGAGCACTGGACACTTTTCTTTCCGTTTATGGTAATGATTTCCATGTCGCCAAACGTCAACTGGTACTGTTCTTGGCGCCCACGAAACCCAAACTGTTGGCTGATATTCAAAAAAGTTGCATTTGTCAATTAGTTTCTCCAGAATAGGTTCCCAAAGCTCCAGTCTGCCACAGTTTTTCTACCACTTCGTCCGTAAGAGCTTCTACCGCATTAGGCTTGTTTCCTTTTCCGTCTTTTTTTAAGGCCTTCACTTTTGCCGAGAGAGCCACATTTGATGTCTTGAACACTTCGTCTCGAGTAATCGAGAACCTGACTTCGTTTCTGAGCAAATGACGGTCAAGTGGAAAGACTGAAGACTTTCAGGCTCGAAATCTTCTCCATTCGAATTTCTAATTTCCCAGTAGCAATGTTTCAGCAAGCGATTTAGCTCTTCTTTTGGTGTTTCTTCAATTCTTCTCGTCTCTCCAGTGGTTTCACACCAACTCTTCCATGTGTTGAGTGCTGTCTTTGTAACTCTTTGCGTATTCTCACTTTTTTGTTCTTCAATACTTTCATCTAATTCAGTTATCGTCATTTTTTAACTCTTTTGTTTTGTGTGAAATTATCGTTCGGCAGTTTAATTTCGAATGAGGGCAGTTCTTCTTCATCTTCTTCAATTTCTTCCATGACGTATAAATAAAAGTTTGCAGGCTGAAGCGAACTCTGCTGAAGCTGGCACATACGCACCGTTTTCCCGCGTTTGAGAGAGCGCATTGTTTCAAAAGATAAGTTTTGGCGGGAATTTTGCAGTGAATGCCTGAATCGTTACGTTTTCTTCCCTTCTAATTTTCTATGAAGCGATAAAACGCTGAAAAATATTTTACATTTGCATCTGACTTTGAGTTTGAAGAAAAGTAAAACCAAACTGTCTGCGATTTCGTCTGAAATCACGACACTGACGTGATTTCGTGAAAAATCACGACAGTGATCTGGCCTGTGATTGGTTTAAATCATTTTCAGCGATGATAATAGTATATATAGTCTCTTTGGTTGAATGGTTTTAAAAAAGGAATTGATACTGTTCTTCTAAGAGAAAGGAAGTTTTACACATCAGTTTGTTACATGGGTTGCAGCTTTTGCTTTAACTTTCCAAAAGACTTTTTCTTTACCTCTTCCAAAGGGTTTCAGATTGTTTAACAAACTAATTCCAACTCTTCACTACTCTACAAACTTTCAAAAGCCCTTCAAATGTATTCACCGGCGCCAACCATCACTGGTAAATGTTATAGGTAGCAACTTAAAATAACGCTATTTAGTAAATAATTAAAATCCCTTTCCGCGGCTGATGGATAGTCCGAAAAATCAGTGAGCAGTTCACTTCAAGGGCAAATGAGATGTTTTGATGACAATCTTTCAGCCAAGCACGTTATTATATCCTGCGATATACCAGTAAGCCAAAATGGTGTTTATTTAGTTCATAATCCTCCCAATAATTTTTTCTTCCGGAACGAACTTTGTGTGTAATGCAGCGGCAAAAATGTCTCTCTCTTTACCACGCTAAAAGTTTGATGAAGAACTTATGCTGGTGTAATTATAAACTCTCAGTTTTAGGTTTAAGATTTTCGACAGAACTTTAGACACTTTATAGGTTTAATTAAGCTTGTTATTGAAACTTTGTTTAGCCGAAAGCGGACTGGTAGCTTTTTCTTACCTTCAGACACATTTACGGTGTACTTTGTCGACCTTTCTTATTGTCTCTCACTGCGGCCTATGAAACCAGGTATTCTAAAATTTCAAAATGGAAGGGGTATATTTAGTAAATAAACCCCTTCCGGCGGCTGGTAAATCGGAGGATAATGTCCGCGGCTGATAGATTGTCCGAAAAATGAACAATTGGCCGAGAAGCCAAAATTCGAGGTCACCTGAGAAATTTGGGGAACAATCTTTCAGCCAAGGACATTATAGCCTCCGATATACCAGAAAGCCAAAAAAGGATTTGTTTATTTTGTAACCCTCACATATAAATTTTTCTTCGAAAAACCTGTTTTGTAATTGCAGGGGTGAAAATTTCTCTCATCTCCACGCCTATTGAAGTTGGATGGAATGTAAACTCTCAGTTTTAAGCTTAGAATGTTTTACAGAACTTTAGAGACTTGATAGGTTTAGTTTAACTAGTTATTAAACTGTTGTTTAGCGAAAGCGGACTCGTAGGTTTTATTAACTTCGAATACGTTTACGGTGTATTTTGTCCACCTTTGTCGCTGTCTGGCACTGCCTTTGAAACCAGGCCTTGACGACACAATTGATTTTCTTGTCTTGAAATCGATTAAACTTGTTCAAACTTTAAAAATGAACGTTTGTTGTTTTTATTGAAAATGGTCGACAAAATTGCAGGGAAGTTATCAAATTGGAAGGGGTTTATTGGCTGATAACCTACTCCCAATTTCCAATTTTGTACCACGTGACGCGTTTTATCCAATGAGATTGCAAGAAAATGATTGAGTGGGCTATAATTAATAAATAAACTCCTTCCGACGGCTGGGATATGGGAAGATAATGTCCGCGGCTGATATGTACCATCCGAAAAATGAACAGTTGGCCGAGAGGCGAAGCGAAAAGAGCCAAAAAGGGGTTTATTTATTTTATAACCCTCCCAATAATTTCTTCTTCGAAAAAACTTTGTGTACAATTGCAGCGATAAAAAAGTCTCTCTTCTCCGCAATAATAGAAGTTGGATGCAATGTAAACCCTAAGATTTAAGCTTAAGATATTTTAGAGAAATTTACAGACTTAAGGTTTAGTTAAGCTTATTATTGAAACTGTTGTTTAGCGAAAGCGGTCTCGCAGCTTTTTCTTATGTTCAAATGCGTTTACGGCGCACTTTGTCAAGTTTTTGGCGCTGTTCTGGTACTGCCTTTGAACTTTGGCATTTTTAAAATTTTCGCTGTTAGACTCCGCGAAACGATTAATTTTCTTGTGTATCAATCTAAAACTTGAAAAATAACGTTTGTTGTTTTAATTAAAAATGGCCGACAAAATTGCAGGGCAGTTATCAAATTGGAAGGGGTATATTCGCAGATAACCTACCGATTTGTACCACGTGATGCGTTTTATCAAAGTAGATTGCACGAAAAGTATTGGGTGGGTTATAATGGCTGATAACCCCCTTCCAATTATTCGTATTTAATCCAAAGATATTGCGAGATATATATTGGGTGGGTCATATCATTATATATGCAAGTCTTTGGGCAAACGTGTGTCGGAGGAAAACAAAGCGACCAATCGCACTTTTTGTTTTTACAAAAGAGGTTCCAGCAGCACCAACAGTGACCGTGGGTGACGTTAAACTGTCTTCAGTTGTCATCGACTGGTCTTACAGCGAATCCTCTCTAGACCCTAACAAAGAGAAACCAGCCAAATCGTTCAAGGTGACGCTAATGGTGCAAGGACATCAAGACGTTATCGTTACCCTGGGAAATGGCACACGATCTTACGTTTTAAATAATACAATGTTTTTCAAGACCTACACGGTCCGAGTTATCGCAGTGAGTGATGTTGGTAACGGTCTTGTTGGATCAGTTACTTTTCAAACTGGTAGGTGCTGCATGTTGCTTTAGTACAACAAAAGGTTACATTTAGCCTTAACTCCGACCGAATTAGTAAGACCCCAAAAATTAAATACGCTTTATAGCTGTTCTATTCAATATATTTCCCAAACTGAAGCCAATATTGAAATTCCTCAAACGATAACATTACAGTAT
The DNA here is from genome assembly GCA_027575215.2 of Hydrozoanthus sils. Classification (NCBI taxonomy): domain Eukaryota; kingdom Metazoa; phylum Cnidaria; class Anthozoa; order Zoantharia; family Hydrozoanthidae; genus Hydrozoanthus; species Hydrozoanthus sils. The sequence goes on along the minus strand of JAOBRD020487526.1, from coordinate 11,534 downwards.
ACGAGATACGGGCGCGAACTGAACCGGATCGCTTAAAAGGTTTGCTTTCAATCACAACTTCCCCTTTGCACTTCTTCTTCGTTAATAATAATAATAATAATAATAAAAAGAAGAAGAAGAAGAAGAAGAAGAAGAATTAGCATTTGTATAGCGCCTTTTCCATAGATAGATGCTCGAAGGCTCTTAACAATGATTTACAGTTGGCTCTGGTATTGAGGGTCTTAGGAAGTCCGCTATACACGGCTCGCAATTATATTAAACTCCGTAAGTTGTTTTGGCTGCTAAGCATCAATGCTTGTAAGGTTTTTATTCATAGGTTCGTTCCACATTTGTCGTTTCGTTGTTTTCGAATGTTTTGTTTTACAAATATTCGATGTTCTCCAAAATTGTAATATGTTTGTAATATGACCTTTTGAAGAATAATCAAGTTTCAACTTGATATTATTAGAACAACAACCATGTATAAACCTTCAATTACTGAAGCCTAACTTAATTTCCTGGTGTTCACAGACCTCCCGGCAACGCCTACATCTGTATCAGTTTCAAAGTTGTATGGACGATCTGTAGAGGTGACATGGGATCAATATGGTCCTGTAAGTGGCCCAGGTGAAGTTACTTCATTTAAGGTAGAATATGGTGTATCAGGAGAGCCCACTACGAGATCTGTTACAACGTCATCAAGTGACCGCTCAACCATTCTCGCCGGCCTACGTTTATCTTCCGTCTACAACGTAACTGTCACTCCTCACAGTCGGCTGGGTGCTGGAGAGGGGCTGTCAAAAATATTCAATACCCAGGGTAGGATGATGAACACTTTGTAGATACAGAGGCAGTTACTTGTTGGTAACAATTATTTCTTAGCAAAAAAACACAAATTTTAAGGTAAAAAAAACTGCGTGCTTCGTTTCAAACGATTGACAAAAATATAGTTCTTACGAGGATGAAAGTTAAAAAAAACGATTAAATTTGTATTTTAGTAAAATTAGTTATAGAGTGTGGTTATAGAGTTTCCGCTGCTCTGACGCAATATTCTAGCAATAATCATTTCGCGCGAGGTGATTATATCGGGCCTGTGAAGAAAATGGTTGCCTCGCGTTGTTTTGTTGATGTTTCCGAGGAGAAAATTAACGCAATGAAAAAACACCAAATGTGTAACGAAGTTTGGAATAACGGTTTTCATGGATTATACAATATCATTACGACGTTTTGCACTAATTATTAAAAGTAGAAATGTTTTAAATGTCAATACGCGCGGCGATTGAGCAAATGACAACAAAACAAAATTTTGCACTGATTTTCCTTTATTGGCAGAATGGTTTCAGTAACAAACCCAATTTACAAAAGAATTTAAATATATGGTGGCGAATGAAATGGATCAATCCCTCTCACAGTTTTGGGTTTCCGTTAGGAGAAGAGGCAGAACGTTTTATAAAAGAAACAAGTTTGCTGTCAATGGTGAGCGGCTCTCGGTCGCCATCTAAAGTCAACACTGCACATTAAGAAATTTTCACTACGATAGCCAATTATTTAGTGAAACCAATAAAACACCGAAGTCCTACCTAAAACAGCTTGCCAATGAGGAAAAATTCAAACAACAAAAGCAGCTTTGTCGCATTTCAGCACAGAATCCACAGTTCCTTAAAGCGATCGACCATTTATAGCAAGCTCATGCTGTCAACTAGCTCCAATGGCCTGAATCTGGGAGCGGTTCTCGATCCCCCCTGGAAGTTTCCAGAATGGTTCATTTACATTCAATGTGAATGCAAACAATTGTGTTTGGTTTTTGTCGCTTGTTGCATCTCTTTTAGCTACATTTGTGCCTGTTGTTTTTGAACTCAAACCGTCAAAAATGTGTTCACTTTGCTTTTTTCAGTTGATCATGAGATCTGCGCGCGCTACTAGCTGCTGTGCAATGACGCATGGCAATTTGAACTAATAAAAACACAAAACACAACTGCGTTTTTCCATTTCTCGCTTGGCTATTTTTCCCTGTAATCACGTGAGTAATTTTACTAAAACAATTATTCGACTCAGGCTTAGTGAATATCTGGGTGTTGAATAATCTCACACCATACACCATCGTCAGGTTCCAAACGTAAATACGTGTAAACTTCAATCTGAAATTATGGTTGAAAACGTTCGATAAAGGGCAAACAACAAAAGTGGAGTAGAACAAAAGAACAATGGTAACAACAGGGCAGGAACAAAAATGTGTCAGTCAATGTCATTGTCAATGGTTTTTCGCTGTTGTGAGACTTTTCTTTGTAAGTTTGCAATACTGACATAAAGTAATTCTAAAGTTAACCCTATGTGCCCGCGTTTAATTCAAAGAATCATCATTCTCTAACTATTTATCCTATTGCCATGAAACTCTTGATTCGGTAACAGGAACATTAAAAAAAATTTGTAGTTAGGGTGTCTACTGTTGCCATGGTAACCTGTTTTTGGAGGTGTTTTTTTTTGTGATTTTTCATACCTTTTTAGTATGTTTTCACAAACGTTTTAGCAAAGAAAGTTTATTCTTTATTATGTTTTAGTGTTTAAACTCTTTGTTTATGAAAGTAATGACATCATAGCTATTGCGCATTACTGCATTCGAAAGTTGAGTACGTGACTGTTGAAATCACCACAGTTGCGTATTGTTATGTTGTGTGCATTCACAAGAACATTCGTTCATAATCTGAAGTTATTGTAACTCTCAACTATTTATATTCAAATATCGATTCAGCATTGAACTGTTACACATAAAAAACTTAATTAGTACTTGTTATGGAATTAATACAATCAAAGCCCTAACCACAAGTACACGAAAACTTCCGAAGTCTATGACATGTTTTTATTCATTTAATTTGAAGACATTTCCGCAAACATTTTATGTTTTGATTAAGTGGATTGCAAAAACTCGACTTCTTCAAAAATTATATCATAATGACGTTTAATGCCATTCAAAATAAATCCTTTTTTAGTTTGCAATATTTTGTTTGACCTCCTTGTTTGGCTTCGATATCTTTGATCGCTCTGGAGCTACAGGCCGTGGGCACTTTATGTTCCCTTGATCCCGGACCTTAACCCCAAAAAGCCAGCCGTCTTGATAGGTTAAAGTTCTAAATCTTGCACTTACATTTACAAGGGTTAAGTTTACTTCATTATTGTTAAACCGCGAAACTAAATACGTGATATTTTTGGAGACTTGGCTGATTTTTACGAACCCCCTGCTTTGTTGCAGCCCGCTGTGACCTTGTTCCTATAGCAATCAGCCATTGGTCATCCTCCTCCTCGTTTAACGTTAGTACTCCTCCATCAAACGGTCAGCTGAACTACACTGCGGGCCCATCATGGTGTGCCTCAACAAATGACTCATCTCCTTATGTGGAGATTGATCTGAGATCAGTTTATATCATTTGTGCTGTGGCCACTAAGGGTAACTCTCAAGCGGATCAGTGGGTCAAATCCTATCAAGTACAAACATCTGATGATAAATCCGCCTGGTCAAACCACAAGGTAAAAGTCAATGCAAGCGATAAAGTTCAAACGAAATTATAAAGTATAAATGTTTTTGGGTTTTTTTATACTTGTGTGTACAAACAATTACTTGGTTCAGTTGGTAAGACCTCAGATTGTCAAGCGTATACAAACATCTTATAAGCTGTTTTATGCCTGCTTAACCCAGTACAAATATACGTTTTCAAAAACACCTTGTCCCAGACGTTTATTTCTTATTCTCAGCGTATACGTGACCTACAAGGCACCTCAAGGACAATGGGGCAAATGTAATGTAGATAATAAGAAGGGCAATTTAAAATAAAAGATTGTTATTAGAACGAGTCTAGTTAGCTCAAAACTTCATTTCAAATTTGCTTGTTGAAAGCTGTGTTTTGAGCTCAAACACAACATTAAAATCTACTTACTAAAATATAGTATTTACCAAGTCTTCTTGAACTTATCTGAATGCATACAATTTTATATGGGTTCATAGTTTTTTAAGTACTTATTAACTGATTCACGGTTATAGGCAATCTAAACCAGATTTGAGTGTACAATGTAGTCTGTATTTAGTTAATAACAGCTTTGCAATTTGAAAAGCAGTAAAGAGCGAATAGATTTGCACAAACTGTTGCCAAAACTCCTTGTCTTCTGTACACCTGTTTGAATGCCGAATGAAAAACTCAACATTATGACTTTAAGCATTCCCAACTCACTCCGGGCGGATGGTATTTTGATAAAAGTGATGAATTAGGTGAAGTACCCGCTTGATAAGCATTAGCAAATTTATTAAGAAATACCAGTGTACTTGGTTGTAAATTATTAAACCGTTTGGTACGATGGTTCTGTAAAAAACGATCAACTTCTGGTTCCCAATTGTTCACTCTCTGTAAAGAAACTACATATGTACGTAGCATAACTGCACAAAACTCAAGCACCGACGTACAATAGATAGGTAGATTAAATAGGTAACAATAAACAACAAGTTTTCTTATTTTCTTGATTCGTGATGAGATCACACGCAAAACAACAAACAAACGAGAGCAAACGGAGGTACTATCATTCCCTAATAATGGTAAATAAAAAACAAGACTCTGATTCTTCCGTTGTCATATTTTATCTTATATTCTTGTTTGAAAAAATATTTTTTAATGAAGTAACAAGACAAGTACAGTAACCAGAGTATACGACTGATTTTAGAGTCACTGAAAACTTCCCTATGGTTGTTTTAAAGTGTTTGATGGCGGTTTTTTAATTTGTGTAGCCCAATAACATTTTTGTAGATTCCCTTTAAAAGAAAATAGTTGGGGCACTCTCTTGCATGGTCATTGTGTACATAATCTTTATAGCTGTTTGAAGGAAACTACGATCGCAGCACAGCAGTGAAGCACATAATAAATGGTGTCGGGCAAGGACGATACCTGCGCGTTTTACCAAAGTCACATCACGGTGGGGTGTGTTTGAGACTGGCTGTCTACGGTGTTAGCAAACAAGGTACGAGAATTGAAGATCTAGTTAGAAAGAGGTTTTTCTCAGTTTACTTGCCTTCTTCTTTCTCTTTCCTTTATTCCTTTCAAACACTATCTCATCCACAAACGCCAAATATTAGCAACATTCGACAGGCACTTTGTTGAAGAAGATGGTGCAGAAAATGTAGTACACTCTTTTTTTTATAAGAACCAGTAAATTCGGCCGAGCCTCCTTGTTCTTAATTTTGTGGCGATTTGAGCCTCAAATTGTTCTTAAATTGTTCTTATTTCTATATATTTTTGAATCGAAGAAAAACAGGTGTTGCAATACATGTGTTAAAAACGAATTCGCCGAGCCATTTTCTCGAGACGATTTCTAGTCATTAACTGCGAAGCATTTCTTATTCACATTCTGTATTGTTCAGTCGAAGATCGAAGCTCAACAAACTTTAAAAAACAATTAGCCATCGAGCCCGAGCCTCAGCTTTTTCTTAAATTGTTGTTAAGTTTTCGCTAATCTGAGCCTCGTTGTTCTTGTAAAATTGTTCTTAAAAAAAAGCGTGTAGCCAGAAACGGTCACTGTTTTGGCTACGGAGGTTGGAGGAGGGCAGTGTGACTTCCTTGAAAAACTTTCAAACTTTTGTGTTGTTTGCGTGCCAATTAATACTCCTTTGTACCTGTCAACATATCTAACTAACTTTTGCCACATCTTCCGTTGAAAGCCATATAATAAAAATCTTATTTAGCCGAGTGCGATGTCCGTACGAAAAGTTATGGACCCGGTTTTTTTCTTCCTTTATTCAAAGCCCGCGCGCTTCGCGCTTGTATTGGGCCATATAAAATAGGAAGAAAAAACTTGGGTCCATAAATTTCCGTACGGACAAGATGTATTTATTCGCCAAGCATAACTATTGTCAATAACAAATAAATCACTCTGCTTTAGCGTTATTTTAACTAAACTCAGTTAATTTCACAAAACCGTAATGCTGACAACATTTGAATCAAGACCTGGAACTAAAAACGGATTTTAGAAAATATAAAGTACTTGGTTTTAGTGCAATAAAAAAAATTCCCTCGATACAGCGTGTTCATCTTTAGCTGTCGGTATCAAGAGCAGCGTGATAGTTCCTGACTACAGGTTCAGCGCGTCAACTACTTATGCGGTTGTAAGCTACAAGCCTCACACTGCCAGACTGGACGTAAGCGGTGGATGGACGTCAAAAAAAGATGATAGAGACACTTGTTGGCTACAAATCGACCTTGGCGATGTTAACGTGATATGCGCTGTTGCGACACAAGGCCGGTCAAATTATGGGGAATGGGTCAAATCCTACAAACTTATGATGGCTGTTAACAACAGTGACTGGAGTTACTACCAAGAAGGGGGCAGTGAGAAGGTATGTTCTTGAAGTAATGATACAAAGTCGTAAAAAATATATATAAGAAAATATCTAAGACATTACTCGGTTTACATACGAGTTTAATATTACATTTTACATCCGCTGAGGGGCAGTTACACTTATGATTAGGCTTCAAAAACCTATAAGTTTTCCTAAAATGGCAGTAATACTTGTCGTGTGTGTAGCTAAGTAGTACGTGAATATGAATGTGGGGTAGGTACTTTTCTGTGAATAAATTATCCGAAGAATTCAACTTCATGTATCTTCTCCTTAACCCTCCACAGATCGATCAGTTGTGAGTCCCGAGATTGACAATAACATTTTACGAAAACAAAAACTAACATTGGGACGGTAACTTTATTTGCATCACACATTGATGAAGAATCAATTGATATAGCAACATTATTCAAAACTCTTTAACCACTATTTGACGTCCTGGCATTATTTCGACCTTATCAAGAACCCTGCGCTCTTCTACTGTAAGCCCTACGTTTAATAGGCTTTTATCTCTAAAATATAAAAAAACTATAGGTGTGTGCGTCAGTGCTAATAAGAACTTTAAATACTTCAAACGTAAAATCTCGCATGGGTCGTATCTAAGCAAATGATCTCGATCAAATAAGTTTGCTCATAACAATAGATTTAGTATATTTGCAACAGATTAACAAGAAGTTGATGTCTTTATTCGAGAACTGGTATTCCTTTTACTATAGTATAAACATACTCAAAAGTTTATTGTTATAAACAGGAGCTCTACGATAAGACGTAGTTAAAACAAATGTAAACCTTGATTAAAAAAGTTGATGGTTCATATAAAAACAATAACAAACTACAGTTTAGTTATTTTATCAAAAATAAAGTTTGACGAGCAGAAATAAGATGTTGTACTGAACTAATAAGGCCCCGATTATATGAAACGGGCTAGCGCTAGACCGGTTCAGTGGGCTGAGTTTTTCTACCGAGATCCCGGCTATCAGAATTAACTCTGTAAAAAATAGACTCGCGATTACATGGAAAATTTTCAGCCCGGTGGCGAGATCTCGGTAACAATTGTCCGGGATCCCGACAAACCGGGCTTAAATTTTTTATATAATTGACAACCGGGCTGGTCGGGCCTCGCTTTGACAAGTTGACAAGCGATTTTTCAGTAGTTTCACTCACTCATTGCGCATGAGTAGTTCGCCATTCGAAACTTCCGCCAACTTTGTAGCCGGGCCGGGCCGGCTCGTTTCGTATACTACCGAGCTAAGGTTGTGTTATCAACCCGCTCAACCGGGCTAGCCCGTTCCATATAATCGGGGCCTAACTCAGGACATTTGTAGGTGTTTATGGGAAACCGTGACCAGTCTACGAAAGTTACAAACAAACTGACGCAGCTGACACAAGCTAAACTCGTTCAATTCAGACCTGCGTCATATAACTCCTGGCCAGTACTCAGAGTGGAAGTGTACGGTTCTTTGAGAGGTAAAATTATAGTTTACAGATGGTAAAGCAAGCGATAAGTGAACTCTGTTTCATCAAGTGTTATGATTTTCCGCAATAATTTTCGAGGCTGTCATTGCAACCTCTGACAGCTTTTTCTAAGTTTGTCGACTCAAAGCTTGCTTTTCACGACATTCAGTTTATTTATGTGTAATTCAACCTTAATCTAACCTTTTTTCCTTATACTGAATTCTATATACCCAACGGTATCTGCCTAAGAACAGATCGGCATTGTTCGGAGCATTGTCACCTTCAGGAACCAAGAGGCACGCGAAGCCTACCTAGGGCCTGTAGTTCAGTTGTGAAGGGCCTGCAAGGTTGTACAACCTTGTACATTGATTGTTCAATATTGTATTTATACATTTTACTTTTTACAGTTTATAAAAAATACAGTAAAACATTGAAAAATTAAATAATCTTTACCGAATCACGAGCAGTTCTACTAGAAATTCCAATCGTTTGGAAAATTCTCCAACAGCTTGTAGGCATTCTCTGGGTGTAGAAGATGGTTCTATACCGGGTTCCAGTTTGTCAGTCAGCTCGGGTAACGCGACTGACGGCCGGCTGTACGGGGCTTCGTCCTGGTGTGCCACGTCGTCAAGGGACTATCTTCAAATTAACTTTGGTAGAGTCAAGACAGTGGCTGGTATAGCTACACAGGGAGACCCTGGTGGATCCAAGTATGTGACGTCATACTCTTTTAGCTACAGTGATGACGGAAATTCGTGGATGGAGTACAAAAATAGCGCTAACAAAAAAATGGTGAGCTGTAGTATTATACGTGGCACATTTTTGCCCAAGTTTTCCTTCTCCTGGGAACATAAAATACCTACAGTAATCGCTAAAGTTTTGCCACAAACAATCTCTTCCAACAATGCGTGGCCACCTCGCTTTTTTTTTGGAACGCAAACTGATTTGCAAACCGCTTAATAAAATCAGTTCAAGTAAAGCAGAACCTACGCTTCTCTCGGCCGAATGCGAAAAATAAGGGCCCTGGCCACAAAATGTTCGGTCGATGAGTGACAGGGCCCGTTTGATTACATGAAGATGCCTTAAAAATGGAACAGCCACTCCCATAGGCGTCATTCTCTTTTTTTTTTCAATTTCAGGTGTTTGCCTTTTGCAGCTACGTCAGTTTAGCCACTTGGAATAAGCTTATCTACCTGGTTTGAGAAAATTGCTATCTGTATGTATTGCTGGGTTGCACCAGACGTGATAGCGGCCATTTTGGTTTCCTTGAACACAAGAATTTTGATGATTTCTTTTGTTTAGGGAAACATCATGACCGCTTTTTCTTTTGTTTTTGGCGTCTCTAGGGAATGGTTGCAACCTAAGAATTGTTTCTTTAGAAACTGGTCCCTCTTCTTTGGCTTTTAGTTATTGTTACAAATAGGTTATAAAAAGTATTGAAAGCTCAGTACTTCGCAATCAAAAAATGTCCCGCTTTCAAGTAATATAATGTGATTCGTATTTTTCTGCAGGGCTTTTATCACTGTTTTAAAAGTATATAATTTTTGTGACCTGGTTATTTCGAAGATGAAATGTGTTTGGATTTTCATATAATAGCTTGCATTAAAGGAACGGTGCTGTCTAACTAGATAAGCTTTAATTCATTATTTCACACACTTCTTTGTATCAAACACTCGTGTTGTACATAAATGTTCATTGTGGCTTAAAATAGGGATACCAAATATTCGATTTTTCCACACAAGTAATAGGGGAGTCACTAACATTTTCCAACGTCGCTGATCTAACACATACTTAACAGTGAAATATGACTGTTCTGATAATGATTAGCTTTTCTCTTTATCTTTTGCTATTTTTGCACAGGTATTTATTCACTCGAAAAACGCAACAATAGAGGTAAACTGGCTCCAGGCCCAACTACCAACTGCATACATCCGAGTGTTTCCATTGACGTCGGTAGGAGAAAGCTGTCTGAGGCTTGATCTGTATGGCTGTGATGGTGGTAAGTGGACACATTGACCAATAAGGCCTTGTTTCAAACCCGTATGCTAATAAAGCATTCTATACCAGACAGTGAATTAGGCAAGACGCCCAGTCCGCTATTTCTTTATCTCCCTTGGCTGTTTAGATAATACAGACACTCTAAACTTTTATCTATAAAATAATTTTGTTACACTTCTTTCTCAAAACATGTTTTGCATAGCTAAGAACTTTGCAAACAAAGTTTAAGCTTTTTGGAATCACATCATTCTTCTTTGTCTAAAAACAAATTTAATGAAGTTCACTGTGAGCGCAAACGTTTGTGCCTTAAGGTACAGAGTCAGCCACGTTTCAGTTTTCTCGACATGGAATTTTGTAACTAGCTGCAACTAGACATCTCTTGACGAACCGGTACTGGTAGTTAATGACTTCTCTTGCGATTTTTAATGTTTCACTTCGACTGTACATACATAGAAATCATCTTTTGTTTTGTAGCGCTAATAAATTGAAAAAAAGTCTAGCCGGGTACGTAAGTGAATAATGTGGTCGTCACAGAATGCTCGTATTAGGGCGTCATAACAGACACAGTTCACCAACACAAAGAATGAGCACTTATATCAGTTACGTCCCATAATCAGCTACTTTGTTTTCGTGACCGAACTTAATTTTAAGATTAACTATTTTCTGGCTGGTGCATAAAGAAAAATCAGCAGTGTTGCGCACGCGTGCTAACGACATAGAGACAACCAGTAGAATGGCAGTAAGGCCTCGCCTGTCAAAAGGAATACTTGTCCGTGGCTGTAAACATTTAGGCTCAAAAGATCCAGTCCAGGCCTCAGTTCCTTCTGACCTATTCATGAGGTCTTACTTCCATTTAACTGACTGCCTTTACAGCATAATGGCACGCAAGTACAACACTGGTTTCTTATGAAAAACTGTAATCTTACATTTCAACCCATTTAATTAAGCTCAGCTCAGCTAAGAAAATAGATCGAAATCTGTAACTACCTATATAGACAATAAAATGTTAGCTTTCGTTTTAGATGGCAGGAATCGAATCTATAATTTGTAATGCGAGGCTAGATAACCAATTACATCAGCCTGTTTATCCAATAAAAGTCTTATTTAGATTATCAACATTTGAAACTTCACATGTTTTATCTAAAAAGGTTTCCTTGGTGAACCTTCTACCTGCTCTAATGTTTGATATAAATCTTTATTCAGAGGATAATTTTGAGATTCCTAGACCGATTATACTGTAATTTCTATTTTTTCCAGTTTGGATCATTAAACCTTTGCATTTACAATTATTTAAGCTTGCAAACAGTTCAATTGAGAAGTTAAAGAACTACAGTAAAAACTAAGGCTAAGCACCGATCGCGAATGAAGAAGCTTTGTCGAAGATCCAGCTTTGTGACACTTATTTGAAAACGTGTAACTATGGCGGCGGAGCCGGGGGAGCACTGCTCCATCTCTCAGTGGACAAACTAAATTTTATACTGGACTATCTATCGGCAAAATTTAGAAATATAGTTTTTACAATCACTTTTTAAAAAGAAGGCAACAACCTCTGCGGTCATTTATTGTGGCAAAGGATAAGAGTTGAAATTTACGGTCTCCCTTTCCCTAGATTTCTGGATCCGGGCCTGGATTCGTGAGTTATTGTACTCGATATAACACAGTTCATCGGACTTGGTTATTGATATTAGTTCATCTTTTCGAACTTGTTAAATTTCCACTGCCCCCTCTCCCC
>JAOBRD020487420.1:0-17507 GCA_027575215.2 Hydrozoanthus sils | reverse complement strand
TTTACAACTCTGTAAGAAGGTCTTCTCTGTTAATTTGGCCGCTTCATTGCATGCTGTTGCGAGATTAATGTTTTTGAGTACATTCTTAGAATCTCCTAAAATTTTGATGTAATTATATTGCTTTGATACACCTTCGAATTTCTTAACCTAGATTAAGTTTGAATGCACGACCCTTCGGCAGATCTTTGAATCTGGAATTAAAAGAACCGATCGAGAAAACTGACATAGCCGAAAAACGCGAACATTCATATGAAAAATATTATTTAAGCCTGAGTTTATAAAGTTTAATTAGGTATTTTTAAAAGCACTTAATCTTAGGCTAAGAGTCTAAACTATTTTTTTTGGAACCAGAATATTTAAAACTTATACGTCGACCCAGTAAATATAACTCTTTAATTTGGTATTACAAATAGACATCGTAAATGCGTTTCTTTCTGTGCTGACACTAATGTACCGTACCGATTACTTGTTTCGATCGTATCGCGTATGACTTTGAGTCAGCAATTCGAATAATCAAGATAGAAGTTATTGGATATTCGATTAGTCTCTTTGGCAGCCGTTGGGCCGCGCCAATTCCTTCCCCATGCTAAAATCTCGAACAATACATCCTCGACAGAACTTGGGTAAAACTGGCTGACATTAGCAATATTTCGGAACAACTATAGCAAAAAAGTTACACTTGTAATTTCGTTCATCCCTTCTATTAAAAAAATGAACTTTGCATCAAATTGGAATTTAGCATCTTAACAAACGACAGTTAAGCTTAGGGTATTAGCACGCGGTTTCGCGGAAGCCTCAATGAATAAAATACTAACGTCTTCTAAAGCGCGGTGTTTGCTCTATCTATTTTAACACGAAATTTGCATTGAGCACTTTGGCAAAACGGTTATACTTTTAACTTTTAAATACTCAGCTTTTTTATACCTTTAATTTGAAGAAATTCCGTTTTTTTCCAAGTTTTTTTGAGAATTTAAGTTTAACAGCTGCTGCACAAGTACAAAGGAGTATAAATGTGTTATGTATTTCGTCACGAAGTTGCCTAACGTAACAAGATACTTTCAGGCGAAATTTATTATCATCAAAGAAACTATTACACTGATTAAGGTAATGCAGTTTTTTGCAATGGAGTTCTTTTTTTGTTTTCATGATTATATTATCTTTATTACAATCAGCGTCAACAAACTTCAAATTTCGTATATTAGAACTCATTACACGACAAAAGGTTTTCAAATCAGAAAGTAATTTTTTGTTGGGCCGTGTTTTCGGCAAACTTAAAAAACCGGAAACGTGCTGAATACTTCGCGTTGGACCTGCAGCACTGCTATACTTAATAGGCCTTGCTAGAAAAATTTGTGATCAACAGAAATGGAGAACTTGCATGTTTGTCGACATGTCTCAGGCAGGAAAATTATATAAACATCATTGTTGGTGAGACACAAAACTGTAGTCTTGACATATATTCATGGATCAAGTGTTCCATTTAAATTTTTGCTGTGAAAAACTTCGCTTCGACTTCACAATTTAAGGCATAATATGGTCGTTAGTCATATATTTCTATGACAGTTTTAAAAGAATTCGATAGTAGAAGCACCTTGAAAAAGTATATGTATATGTTTAAACAGTTTAAAGAAATCCCACAGTAATAATCAGTATTTCTCTGACACTAAGTGACAGAAGTGCAAAGCTGAATCATGTCTCTGGCTTTCAGAAATTAAAGAGCAGCGGGTGTTGGTAACAGTTGGAAAACTTAAAATTTGTCAAATAATTCTGCGTTTACCGAGAACATTTTCTTGCGAACCGAGTGAAAGAGATTGAACCTTAATAAAATAGAAGTCGGTAATACGACAATTTCCGTTATTCTTATAAGATAATTGTCATTTATTGCGAGGTTTTCGCACTTGAGTACAAAGGTGATAAACGCCTGGTTTGACCGTACATCGCTTCCAATTTAACATCGAAACAATAATGATAGTTTTCTTAAAACGAAGATAAATTGCCAAAACAACAACTACTTCCAGGAAAAATATTTTAAGATGAACTTTAGATTCAGCATATTCTGTTGCCATGGTCATGTCCGTCTTAAAAGCGTTTTTCTCCGTTTCGATCCGTTTTTCACAAGAAAAAATCTTTATTCAGCTGCAATACATAAGCGATCGATACAGAGTTTTTGTATTCAGTGGCCGAACAGGTGTTGTTTTGAGTTTCTAATGGTTCTTAAAGTCCTATTGGAGTAATTAATGGTTCCAATGGATTTTGAGAGTTATCATTCTTAGAAACGTATTTTGCTTTTTTGACTTGAGTCTTCAAAAAGTCAGTACAGTATGCACGCGATCGAGTTTCAGATGAAGAGCACATCGATCAAAAAAATCAGCGGCAAAAAGTTGTCCATTTATCTGTCTTTGTTATTAAGGGAAAAAGATCCTTGATTAAAGGGGGCAAAAGATGATCAACGAAGTAAAACAAAAAATTCTTTTTAAACAAATTAACGTTACTAGTTGATATGTTTTAACTGAAACCAAAATATTGCCCGTTTAGTAAGATCTCACGCTGTGTTTAAACACCTTCGCAGTACAAAGTCGAAAATAGCTTACCGTACGTTATCATTAAGTCTACTCCAATGCAAATCTCAGCTTTCTCGTGAGCGGACTTTTTTGCGCTTAGATCGACGCAATCACTGAGATGAAACTGTGAAGGAGATCAAAGCAGAATTGAGCCGGAAGAACTACAGAAGAATAAATGGCGCTTTATCTAAAAAGATAAAAATATTTTACTATAAGTAGTACCTCTACTGAGCGGCGTAGCAGTAACTGTTTATGTCTTTTTTCCAGCTTTTTTTTAAAGCTTGCAGTTATACCTGTTGTTGTTAATGAAAAGACGGACCTTCAAAGAGGAAACCACGTCAGGTCTGAAACTTGCTTCATTTTCCGCGTCATCTGTCCTCAATCTGTTAGCTCGTGCGTTAATTTTGAAGCATGTTTTTGAATTGCAAATTTTTATTGTTTTCACTGCTTTTCATTTTGTCGTTTGTCTCCCACGAATCATTATTATAATCTTGATCTTTTTAGCTCATTAGCGAGTCAGCTGTCTTTTTTTTAATACCTGACAAAAAAGATCAACTTTTGTTGCCAAGTGAATGAGAAAAAGACGATCATTGTTATTTCAACGTTAGTTTGGTTTGAAGGAAAGTAAATAATTTCTTTCGAAACTTGAATAAGACATTCACGATCAGTTTTTCCGTCTCTCGTCTGTAAAAACTCGAAATAAAAAGTCGCAGTTAATCTTCGACAAAAATTAGCGTATAACCATATCTTTATTGTTCTCTTTTATATTACACTCTATATATAGGGTGTAGTATGAAATAATAATAATATATTTTTTCTGTAAGAATATCAGTCTGAAAATGGACCAAAATTTAAGAACATGCTAAGAACAGACCTAAGGCTAAGGAATGGCCGAGAACCATGTTTTGTTACACTAACGGTGCAATATCATGGATTCATTCATCCAATTTCTGTAAAGCTTTAAGCTTCCGGAACGTTTACGCTTGAGGAAAAAGAAATTGGTACTTGCTGTTATGTATATGAAACAGTACAGTTTTCCGAGACCTCGTTTACCTTGTACATGTAAGTTTTCTTACAAAAAGCGTGTACATCAAACACGTTTGATTATATCGATTAAAAATGTTTAATAATAATTGAGACTAAAATCCCATGAAAGTTTAAAGTGCCTATGGAATGAAAATTTTATTATCTCAGTGGATAGAACTTGCTAAATTAGGAACAGCGGTGAAAAAATTTTGTCAAAACCTTTTATGGTTCTTGAGATATTAGCATTTTAATGTTTTAAACTGATGATGTCACAAGCGTGACAGGCAAATTTGTATTTTTTAAAATCTGCTGCCAATCCATAACCTTTGCATGAATGCAAACCAAACTTGGACTGATAATGTATCTTGAGGTTTTCTTCAAAATAGTAGTAATTTCAGATCGTTATGGTAACAAATTTGGTTCCAGACCCCATTCCTTATAAAACAAACTTTCTGCTATTCCAAAAACTTTCACCAAGGCAACTAAACCAGCAAATCTTAGTTTTCTTATTTTACACGATATAAAAAGAACAGAAATGATGTTGTAAATTGTTGCGCAACTTCTGGTTTGACGAAAAAACCCATGTAATTAAAAAATTCTCACTTGGAGCCTGGAACCCAGTTTGTTGCCATGGCAACGAAAATTAGTAAATATTCTGAAGAAACTATGTATTGTATGATAAATGAATTATCGTCGCCGTGAGATGATGAGAAAAGCTAAGAAGAAAACCTCGAGCTACATCATCAGACCAAGTTTGGTTTAATTCCTCCAAAGGTTATGGACATTAAAAAATGCAAACTTGACTGTCACACTTGTGACGTCATCAGTTTAAAACATTACATTTTTAATACCTCAAGAACCATTAAAGATTTTGACAAAATGTTTTCACCGCTATTCCTCATTTAGCAAGGTCTATCCACTGTGATAATTAAATTTTTCGTTTCATAGAAACTTTAAGATTATTCAGCCTTGCCTCAAAAATAGGACTTGGACCAGAAATTGGAATTACAGTTTTGATATTTTTTAACTGAAAACAAAAAAAAAACGAGTTAATAAACATTGCAATCAAACGAATACCTCTATTATCTGCCGAATCCTGACTGAATCAAACAATTTATGTGTGTTGTTTACAGGTAACGTTTGGCAATTTATAGGCAGCCCAAGCAAAGACTGCTTATTACCAGGGAGCCAGCACCAAACATAACATTTTTAAAAGTCGTTCAGCGCCTTTAAATCCCTGCACGCCTAAGAATTCGAAGTAACACTGTGAAAAAAAAACGAACAAACACAGCCCGGGCGTGACACAATTCGCGTTCCCGTTTCAGAAACGGAAGTAATATTCAACCAGGCTGAAAAGCTCTTGCTCTGATTGGCTGGCGTTTAGCGGCTACCATTCTTTGAATTCCGATTCGTCTCGCCGCGTGTACCGACCATCCGGAGGTCGGCGAAAAGCGTTGTTTATGACCAATTATTTCCGTGGATATTTGAGTTACGGCTCTAAAATTATGGCATGTGAGTAATGTATTTTGTGCCTGGTTGAGTTGTGTTTGAGTTTTGCTCGTTGTTAAAGCGAGTCGCTGAGAGGCCTAGGCGAGTTTGAATGAGGGTGACAGGCGATTTGCGCTGTCAACCAAGTTGCTTACCTCTCTGTCTCTGTCTCTGTCTCTCTCACTCTCTCTGTCTCTGTTTCTGTCTCTGTCTCTGTCTCTGTCTCTCTGTCTCTCTGTCTGTCTCTCTCTCTCTCTCTCTCTCTCTCGCAGCCGTATTGCTTGCCCCTTATATACATACGCAGCCGTATTGCTTTCCCCTTACCACCTTATACATACGCAGCCGTATTCAGTGCTTGCCCCTTATATACACACGCAGCCGTATTGCTTGCCCCTTATATACATACGCAGCCGTATTGCTAGCCCCTTATATACACACGCAGCCGTATTGCTTGCCCCTTACCACCTTATACATACGCAGCCGTATTCAGTGCTTGCCCCTTATATACACACGCAGCCGTATTGCTTGCCCCTTATATACATACGCAGCCGTATTGCTTGCCCCTTTCATACATACGCAGCTGTATTACTTGCCCCGTATATATACGCAGCCGTGTTGCTTGCTCCTTATATACATACACAGCTGTATTGCTTACCCCTTTTATACATACGCAGCCGTATTACTTGACCCTTATATACATATACACAGTCGTATTGCTTGTCCCTTTTATACATATGTAGCCGTACTGCTTAATGCCCCCTTTATATATACACAGTCGTATTGCTTAGCCATTATATACGTACGCAGCCGTTATTGCATGCCCCTTGTGTACATACGCAGCCGTTTTGTTTGCCCCTTATGTACATACACAGCCGTGCCTGTCGTCGGATCTGATTAAACTTTAGGAGACGCATCTTAAAGTCTGACTAGTTACACATCATTAAGGATCAAGATCAGGAACCCCAGTCGTTCGAATGTGCCGTACTTGCGAGGACACCATCGTGACGTCACTAAGTTTCTGTTTCTTTGAACTTTGTAGTCAGGCTCATTTTCTGGGACACCGTAAAGTGAGATCCTGGATAAAAGTTTGATCTTGCCAGCCAATTTTTCTTTTTCAAAAAGAAATGACACACTCAACCCAAGATTGTATTTTCAAGCTTGGTTGTCAGTCAGCATGAAAGAAATTTAAAAACTTTCTCCGCAGTCGAGTTGGCTGATGTATCGTCTGTGAATAGACTGATTTTTATTTTCTCTAAAAGGGCACAGTAACGAATGCTGCAACCTGAATATAATTGAGCTCTCTTGCGGTTTGTCGGTATTTATATGAACTCGCACTGAATTCCTCCTCGTAACCTTCTCCCGTAGTACATATGCTGTTAAATAAAGGTCGCAATTAATGACCATTGCTCTTTGGTGTGTTTATATTCAGAGCTTTGTGAATTAGTTAAGGATTTATGGGAGTTTCAGAGAGGTTTTGGGGATCGGGCTGCGGGGAGCGAGGTAATAGGAGAACAACCTTCTGAAACAAAGAATGCTCACGGTCGATCACGGTTCGTTCTGCTAAAAACAAGCATCTTTGTACATTCTTTGTATTTTGCCGGCTTTCCAAACCAGTCCGTACCCGTCCGAGGAATTGTTTATGCAATAAAGGCTTGGCTACCAAGCCCGTCATGTGAGAGTATCGTGTTGGTTCCTGGAGTGATTCGAAAGGTAAGGTTTGACCAATTCGTAGCGTGATCAGGCGAGCTGGATCATGAATGAAGGCTGCTGATGGCTTGGGATGAAACTTAGCTGAAAGATGTTGTTCCGTTTGTCGCGTTTGGACGATATTACGATTGTCTTGCGAAGTCAAAAGAATACTACTGGGTCTGGCGTCATCAACTCTGAGATTAATGGCGTGTGGTGTGCAGGAAAACAGTTGTTCGTTTCATCTGCTGAAGGACACAGGCTTTATTCATTTGATTTATCGTTGCAGTCGCGGCCATTATTCAGTGAAGACATTCTTCTTGAAGGTAAAACAATTCGAAAACTTTTCTGCCTTGATTTCGACACCCCTCCCCCTCGGCGGATTCTAACTGGAATTAGTGCACAGGTCACGAATCAATAGTATATAAAATTTATAAAATGAAATGATACACTTCAAATTTGTTTAGAATACATAGTTGTATGGCTTCATCAAAATCCTTAGACGCATCTTAACAAATATGGTAATTTGTCATTGTTTCTCCAACCAGAGTCCAGTTCCTCTGTCGTGAATGTACTTGTGCACCCATCAGCACCTCGCCACATCCTTGTAGTGTACATGAATGGCATTACAGCACTTTGGGAGTTTCGTCGCTCACAACATCAATGGGCGAAACTCTGCCAGTTTCAACTTAGCAATGCAAAAGGTTCACAAGTGTTGTCAGTTATATTACAAGCTAGTTCATTTTCACTTTTTTGGTGTGAAAATCGCTCTGCCTCAGGACCCGGACTGAGTAGTTGTTGTGTGTGTCGGAGACAATTAGTGTCTCCTTGGGACAGTTCCTTGCCAGAGCATCTTGGGCAGGTGGATGCTATTCTACACAGCTGTCCTGTTGTATCTCTGCACACTGTAAAGAAAGAACTGTGTATTGTCCCTAGTCTGCCCCACAAGCAACAGCTGCTTCTATTTTGGTCTCAAATGCGAAGGACCTTTAAGGTGAGATATGCTTTATTAGTATTTACCAAAGCAACCAATATCCATTTTCGCATGCTCTGATTGGCTCCCGTATCTCGCAATATCCATGACTATTAGTTGATTTTGAGGCGGTAGTCAAAATGGCGTCACGTTACCCAATAGTTATAGATGAGGCTATGATTGTTTTAAACAAAGAAACATTTCAGAAAACACGAAGAGGACAACAAGATTTGGCTTTTTGGTTTTAGTGGTTAAGACAAAAATTTTTCTTTCAAAATCTGCTTAAAATTCACAACATATATGTTCTTGAAAAAGCCCTGAAGAATCTAAACGAAACTCAAATGTACACAAAGCGTGCATGCTAGAAACAGAAAAAAAATTAAATTTTGTCCTTTCTTTAAAAAATGAAGTGCATATAAATACTAAAACAACTATCCCCCTCGGGGTCGGTGTCTAGCTCTAGATATATACCTCAACGCTTTGCGTCTCGGTATATATCCACCGCTATTCACCTCCTCTTCTGGGGATAGTTGTTATAAATGTATACAGGTTTTAGAAATACTATGGGTGGCAAAACCGGGGGGGGGGCAAGGTCCCCCCCTGTAGTTTTGAATAGGAATTTCAGATTTTATAATGACCTATTATAATTTCCATTGTGCCCTGCCAATAATAGTTTGCTTCCGATGATAATATGAAGAAGCAGTCATTCTAATCTACATTTCCCAGTATATTTCCCTTACCTTCTTTAAAATTAAAATTTCTATGTAATTTGAAAAAAAATGCTGTAAATAACCTACTCACCTTTTTCATTCGGTCTTTACTGTGAAATCTCAGACCAAGGACTTGTGGTATGAATGTCACTACTTACATAAGTCTGGAATTATCCATTAAATACCTTGCTATTTGCTTTTAATATATTTTATGTATTTTTTGTTTTTCAAAATTGTATTGCATAGTTTAATTAAGACTATTCTGTTGCAGGTTTTTTTGTATGGGTATGGAACTGCTACAAGTAATTTGGATAAGACTGACTTTCGCATGATTTATTCTGAGTTTCTCTGTTTGTTAAATGATAGTGTTAACACTGGATATTTTGCCAGTTTTGTCAACCACCTCTCCACACAAGAACTGCTTACTATAGATAATCATAATGTGGTTTCACTCATCAACTCTCCTGACAATGAACCAGTTCTTATGCCACTGTGCTGCCTAAATGGCTTGCAAAGTGATGATCATGTGAACAAGATATTTGTATGTGGTTTTATTCTGGTTTGTGTGGCAATGTCTGGAAGAATATGTTTTTATCATACACAAAGTGGAGTGCTTCTTGAAACATTGGATGGTTTCAAAGACAAAAATCCTTGTTTTTGGTTTGGAATTGATGAGTTACCTAAAGTTGGACTCTTTACATCAAGTGGAGTTTGGAAACTTACTTCTACAGCAATTGTAGATGTGGCAGCTCATATTGAGTCATCAGTAAAGTCTCAGAAAACAATATTGAGCTTTGATTCAAAAAATCATTCAGTGAGAGATAATAGTGAAGCTCACTTTTGCCATGATAAAATGAACAGACCTTGGACCAAAGACAGTGACTCAAACACATTGGAGACTGAAGATTGTATATGTAGTTTGCACAGTAAGTGCTTGAATCTTACATGTGAAAGGAACCCTTTCTTGGGTACTCAGCATGCTATAAACTTTTTATCACCCTGGAACATTAAGCACTGGAGTGCTAAGATGGCTTTAGATTCAGTCATCTTGACACAAATGTTCAGTGAATTCTCAGGAAATGACTATAAAATTCCAGATGTGGTGCTTAATTTACTCGTTGGGGAACATCTTCAGAATCCTGCGTTGCTGCTTGCTCTCCTATGGGATCATTCTGTTCACAAAGACTTTGCGAGAGACACAGCCCAACAATTCATTGATAGATCTGCCATTGACACTGCAAAGAAAAGTTCTCTTAACAAACTATTGGCTCCATATTTTGAAGGGTTTCTTGCCCTAAGTAATAAGTATGATGCAAAGATAAGGAAAGGTTTTGCTTGTCATGAAGAAGACTTTGTCAAGTGTATTGAGCATGCCAGTGAAGAAGGAAAGAGGATCCTATCTCATTTTGAGAGACAGAAAGATGTTGATGAATTACGGAGACTAAGTATTCTTGCTGATGAATCACCAGAACAGCTACTGAAATCTGTGGCAGAATTCCTCAACTTTGACTCAGCAGAGTCTGACTCAGTAGGTGAAACTCTGGAGTTGAGGTGGAAAAAGATTTTCAGGTAGGGTGCTGAAAATATATGAATAGTTAAACTTTGTGTTAAAAGCAGAAATTGCCTTTGTTAGAAATACTGAATCTCAGCAGCAGCAGTGCTAACTGAAAATCTTGTGATATATTACAGCATTGGCTACTGAAGTGAAAGGCAAAATTCACTGGTCAAATAAAAAAAACATGGTACTTATTCTGTTCAGTCATAGTCAGTTATCAACATCAAACATCTCCTAACATAGCACACACAAAATAAGATATTTGGTAATGAGAAATGAGATTTGATCAAACAAAGCTATTTACTGAAGGTGAAAACTAAATATCTCCCAAACTAGTTTCATGAAATGTATAGGCTCCAGTTAGGAGAATTAAGCAATTCGTCTGGAGCTGAATGTATGCTAGCCAATGCATCAACATTTATCATGCACAGAAAGGGTTAAAAGAACATAGAATTTTATGTATTGTTGCTATTAATACTAATATTATTAGTGTTAATTATTATTATTATTATTATTATTATTATTATTATTATCCTTATCATATTTTAAGGATCAAAGATCTACAGCCATTCTCAGAAATGAACTAAAAAACAAGCAACAAGATTCATATGAATGTTCAGACAGTGTTTATCAGTAAAAAGTTAAAACAACAACTCAAAATATGAGAGTTAAAACTGATACAATCAATCAACAATGTGTAGTTTACAAGTTTCAATGTGACTTTTGCAATGCAGGTTATTTTGGTTTCATTTATTTCATCAATGTTTAGTAAAGCATAGTACCCCTTAAATAAATTAACCTTGACAAACATTTAATCAAGTGCACCACATTACCTGAGAGACATTGCAAATAATTTTAGTGTTTCAAAAAAGTGCAAGAATAAGCTTGGACTGTTTTAGCTTCTAAAATGTTTTTTGTTAAGCATCTGAGCCCAGTCATTTTAACACCAAACAATTGCTCTTCATGCATGACAAATATTCCTTTATAGTGTTTTAATCCAAACCCTTCTATTGTTTTCTAAATTAAAAGTATTTAAAATTTTAACATTGTGAACTTTTGACCATAGTTTTTAGAGTGTTTTGAGAAACCCTTATTGATAAAGATTATTAATACTATTTATTTATTATAACCATTGTTATTGACTATTCATAACCTGCTGTGTATAGTGGTTATATATAATTTCTGTAGACGTGTCACTCTTTTCAGATACAATATTAACCTTCAACTAAGAGTCACAACCTTTTCTGAATTAACGACTTTACCCACCATAATTTTATGAAATCCTATTGCTCAGTGGAAGAACATCCCAATAGTATATTGAAGGTCTTGGGTTTGATTCCCATCAGGAACTTGGTTATTTTGCAAGTTAAGTCCCACCCAATTTTGTATTTCTTATTTTCTGAACTACTGTTGCTGTGTAAATTTTTATTTGTGTTTTTGTGTAATGTTATTTGTCAATTTGTTTCTTTAATAAGCAGCTGTTCTGTAAACTTTACATTAAAGTTATTTCATTTCATGTTGCACAAGGCTGGAGTGGAAAGGAGGTCAGTGGAGGAAACAGAAACTTAGCCTAAGCAATTTCCATAACAGCTTGTTAAACACCCTGTGTCAACTCTTTTACACCTGCCAACCTGACTGGCTGCTCAGAGTTATTGACAAAGGCATAGAGACAATACATTTGGGAGAGGG
This sequence comes from Hydrozoanthus sils, assembly GCA_027575215.2. Lineage (NCBI taxonomy): Eukaryota > Metazoa > Cnidaria > Anthozoa > Zoantharia > Hydrozoanthidae > Hydrozoanthus > Hydrozoanthus sils. The sequence continues at coordinate 5,819 of JAOBRD020487420.1, read as the reverse complement.
TATCACTGGCCATTCAGCAAACGAAAAATCTTACGAGGTTTGTATTAATCATACCATTCATGCCTGCGGAAGTTAAATAATGTTAAAATATAATTTTTCCACCCGTCAAAAAAACAATCTAAACCTGATTGAACATTGACACAAAACATCCTTCATTACTAATGACATGTATATCAGTTTCGCCCGTGTAAACCCTGAACTCATGGAATTTCATCTTCTGAAAAGTTTCAGCTTTTGTAAGATGAGCAAAACGTTTTTGTTCTAAAGGGGTTCTTATTTTTGTTTTCGAATGAAAACAGTCAAAATTGCAAAAACGATTTTTAAGTACACACGGGCACCAATTTTCCCGCCGAATTTTCCCGCTCTCAAACGTGACAGCGCGACAGCATTGTCCACGGGCTAGTTAACAATTTTTGGGGACTATTTGATTTAAACTCATCCACGTAACAGATTTAGCTAATACGAGCGCGCATTCGAGTTGAGAACGCACCAACTATATAACAAACTCAGATGTTTGAGAAATGGTTCATGCTTCGTAAGCATTAGTTATCGATCCTTCATGTAAATTTTAAGAACATAATAGAAATGCTTGAATGTGTGAACCGTTTTCTCGGATAAGGACGTTAAACCGTAGGTCCCGGGTGGCAGACCTCGAAAGGGACCTAGAGTCCTATTGCCTGTTCTCCCGTGGCTCCTTCAGTCAAAATGTTATAAACAAAACAAAAACAAATTCGTATAGCCAGTGTTTTTCTAGCTTCTCAGGTGAGAGTTCTACAACATCCAGAGTGCACCCACAACTCGATTAATGCTTAGATTTAAAACATATGTACAACATTGCATTACGAGTTGACCGTCGGTCTCATCCAAGATCTTTGAAACGGGTTGTGACTCTGGTTCTTAACTAACCGGGGCTCTTTACAAAGACCCTCTTGCTTCTCTTTATTATAGTTCCCACTGACCATAAGCACAGCCGTGCATCTATCGAGAAATATGCCAGACGATACCGTGCAAAATATTGTGAAATGGGATTTAAAAGCTGTGATTGAAAAGCAAAAAGTTTTGTAAAATAAACCAATGAGAGATTTATAAAGGGAAGATTCTCCCTGGTGATCTGTTTTTTTCTTGCAGTTTTGGCAGAGGGTCTTGTGCAGTTTTGGCAGAGTTTTTCTAATTAAAATAAATCTGGCAATTTTCGTAGTTTTGCTAGAGGATCTTCAGTTTGCCTAATTAGTCTTCGCAGTTTCAACGTTTTTGAGGGTCGTAAGTTTCTTTTTTAGAATAAATCTCGCATTTTTCGCAGTTTTGGCAGAGGGACTCGAGCCTTCCTCATGCAGAAAAAATCTCCCAAAGGTTACGAAAAAAAACTGCAGTTTAGCAGTTTTTGCAAATGCATGCATTTCTGGACTTAAGTTTCGACTCGTAGAGACAAACAGGTTTTTGTCTGTCTAAGTACTGCTTTTCATCAGAACTATGAATGCTGTACTATTCTTTTCCTTTTCATGCTTTCAGGACTTTATCACCCATTCTGTTATCGAGTGCCTCCCCACTCTTACCACACAAAGGACAAGAAACGAATCCGTTGTTTTACAAGCGGAACTGTTCTTGTTTCCAGGGCAAGACACAGAGTCGCTTCGTCTGTTGCTGCAGCATCATCTCTGGCCCCAAGCTATTGATTTTGTTAGTTCTTACGACGGCGAGAACGACATTTTGCTGTTTACAATTTTACTTAAAGCACTTTTGAGGGCAAAGGCGCCCAGTATTCTGGTCTCGCGGACGCTTGATTTGGTTCCAGAGGGGCACTCGCCGCTGTCAATCCTCCGTGATTATGTTCCTTTTTCTAAGAGCCCGTTTTCTCAAAGTTCTAATGAACTAAAAATTGGAGATATGCGCGGACAATTAGAAATGTTATTAGCGCAAAAGTAAGTCGCTTTTGAGCGTTGTAAATAAGTTCTAAAGCTCAAAATCTACAGCAGCTTTCTTTATTTGCAGTTAACTACAGGCTCTGGCGTTATCTGTTATTTTAGAAGATATTTGTTCGGGAAATCGTCTGTCTTTTTACGCTCTAGAAGTATCAATTTTTTTCTATGCAGAGTTATTTAAAAGGAAGCTACCAGAGTTTTTTTAAAAGTGTTCCCTAATTGGTTTTAGTTAGTGAGTTATTTGTTTTAATAATGGATAAACTTCAATAAATTTGTTTCAAAATAAATTTTATTACAAGATGCTCCTACTTGAAATTGATCGCCCTTGGAACTTGGCAAGCCCATCCTGATTTTTGAGAACTAAAATTGTACTCACAAGTCAACACAGGCCGGCTAACTGCCTTCGTTTGTATATTCACTGAAGTGTATATTTTAGGGAGTATTGTTTGCCAACATCACCCTCCGTAGCCGTGCGTTGGAAAACTTCTACGTCACAGATTTTATTCTAACTTTATCAATAGTAGACTAAAGAAACCGATCAATCAAAAGAAAGCTAGGGTCAACATTATTACAAAAGAAAGAAATACGCGTACGTAGATACACGCCCCAGTGTATTATCCTACTGTTTACAAGTGTGTGCGCTAGACGTGTGACGTAATTGGGTGCGCAGAGGGTATTTCAGTTTTTATCATTGGTTCAGTCATCAAAAGAGGGTAGATATATGGATTTAGCGTGGAAAGAAGAACTCGTTAGAAATCTTTGTTATAGACAGGAATCGAACCAATGAGCTACTGGAAACGAAGTGGTGAGCAAGAATAATGTAGGACAAAGTGGACATGGCGGCTGTTCATTTTACCATAATGCACTGCGAACCTTACACCGCTAAAAGATACTCAAAACAACACTGTGAGCGTCAAATTTGAAGTTAATAGATTCTCACTATGCGTTTTTCTGGTCAATTTTAGACGTTTACGCACTAAGGTTGCCATATTTTGCCTAATCATGGATTGATAGGGTAAACAAAAGCCTATAACATGTTTTTAGCCAATGCTATGCACAGGCAAGTCCAAGTCAAGCCCAATTCAAGTGTCCCGTATGTGTTACATCAATTTGAGAACAGCGATAGATTGGTTGCATAATTTCCTATGTTACTCCAAAACGTTGCCCATTCCCAATCACTTCGAATCTTTGAGAGTCAATCTCGTTCCCAGCGCTTTTCCCTGGACCGCACTCACAACAAAGGGAAAAGCCCTGGGAACGAGGTTGTTTGAGATTTGTTTTAAAATGAAAGCAGCGTAGGGGATGCAGGAGACATTGGCTACGAGTAAAACTGAAATTATGAAATCATTTGAACCTTAAACTGGTGCTTGTGTTTTTCTTTTTGTTCGAGAACTCCGCTTATTGCCAATTGTCGCGATCTATTCGTTACAACCGCTGTTGGACCCTTGCCATGTATATACGGTCCAACGGCAGGAATATTTGGAAATGTAACGGCGGTTGTAAACGAATAGATGCGACATTTGATAACAAGCGGAGTTCTCGAACAAAAAGAAAAACAAGCATCAGTTGAAGGTACAAATAATTTCAGTCGCACTCGTAGCCAATGTATCCTGTGGCCTGAGAGCAGCGTCCGTCTTTTTGCTCTAAAAAAACAAAAAATGCGTTGGTTAATTCGCTCGCGAAGGACAAAAAATTTTTCTTCCTGTTGTTTCTTTATCAGTAGATTTCTTTATCAAACTTGTCCATTTTTGTCCATTTTGTTTTTATTCCTTATCGGACTTTCGACACAAACGTTATCAACGTTTAAACTTCATGCAATTTTTCTTTTTTCATCATGTATTGAATTATCAACAACGGATCTAATGGAACTTCGGAAGAAAGTCTCATTACATTCTTATTCTCCATTACTTGTCTACGATGTTTTCAGTTCAGATAATTTTGATATAGCGGTTGTATACACACTTGTTGATATTACGTTCTGCCACAATCCTGATAGCCTACAAAGCAATTGTCGTTTGGCAGCATTCCAACCAACCCCCAAAATCTTCAACTTTTCAAAGAAACTGAAAAACTTTGTTTACTGTTTGAACAATGTTCCTGATATATTCTTGAATACTTTTCATTGTTTATTGGATTTCCTCCCAGTTGGTCTTGTCTCTCAACATGATTTGTAAACTTTAAATTTTACACTGGAGACGGGCTAAAAAAACTCCAAAGTGATTTTCATTGTGTCCACGTTTATGTTTATAATTATGATACTTTTTTCTCTTATTTTCTGATGTACCTTAATTGTAATTGTAAGAAATGTGCTGGAGCGACTGATATGATAGCTCAAACATATTTTAAATCGTTAAAAAAGAAACTTCGTTTTAACTCGAGTAATAACATAAGAGGGCAAAATTACTTTGATTTAATTGATTGGGGGGCTTTTATTTGATTCAGCTCAAATTTACTCGGCGTAGAGTAGGCGCTGGTATATTTCCCAAGTTTTTCAAAAAAATTTCAAAAACCATAAAAATACCTTAGAATTAGTGTTTCCAAATTCGAAAAAATTTCGGATAAATAAAATTAATTAAAGCAACGTTCGGCTCGTGTCGATACCAAGAAAAATGAAGAAGTTTGCCCTCGATGTCATAAACATGTCATCGCCTGTATCCTCGTATTGTATGATTTTGAAAAAAAAATGAAAACGTTTGGGAAATTAATCCCAAATTTTACTCGGCCCTATGCGATTACCTTTACAAGCTGTGCTTCGTAAAATCTCTGTAATATGAAATGCCCGTTACACTAAGTTTACAGTGATTACGACGGATCTACGATAAAAGTCGCCGTTATAAGTATTTTTCTTACATTCTGCTTTTAATCAGTGTTTGATTTTTTTAAAATTGTAATTGTTTACATGGTTGTTGACTAGTCTTAGATTAACATGTTCCCGCATTTTTATGCGAGCCGTTTTGTCTCGAAGGGATTCCGTTAAAGGAAGTGAACCCTAAAATCGACTTTCGTCAAACAAAATCTTTAAAAGTGTAAAAACGATGTCTAAGCCTTTTTTTCCTCGTGTCGCGCTGATTTTCCGATTAATTCGAGTTTCGAACACGTTAAGTGCCGCATTGTACCGGCGGCTCAGCTAGGGGGTCAGTGGAGAAAGAGTGCAGCTATGACGTCAGATATGGGGAAGAGTTGGCTCGAACTGAAAAGATTCACCGTTTTTATCTTTCGCTCTTGACGGTGTAAGCGAGCTTACAACAACAAAAACAGTTCAAGCGCTCGGTCGCTTCCTCATAACCTACGTCACACTTTACCTTCCTTTATTGCTTACAATTATACAAGTAAAGTAGAAAAGCCCCCATGCTTAACAACCGGAAATGACCCAAAACACGCACATTTAAACAAGAATTTGGAGGCAAATCAGCGCGTTAAGAGAGAAAAAACTTAAATACGGTCTCTACACTCTCATTAAGGATTACTTATTTGGCTGATAAGCTTTTTACTCAAAAGAGCTGATTTGTCATGTCGATTGACGGAGTGCGTCGATCTTGGTCTGTAGGTTGTTATCTTTCGCTGCCGAGTCGGTAGGTTCACTAGCTTCGTTTCTTCTTGTTCTTCAGTCGGCGGCACCCCATCAACCTTGAATGATTCTTGATCAAAGACAGGTTCTGAAGAAAAAAGATCTTGTTCAGATGAACTTCTCGGCGTCTGACAATTTGAAATTGTGTTAGCGCCACCCATCTTTTGCCCAGCAGGGTGAAACATACGGGAGATTATCTCAAATGAAAGAGAGCTGTGAGAGATGGATTTCTCGTTAATACAAAGCAAGGGATGTAATCCGGTTGTTGTAGAGTCTTGGAAAATGCAATCAAAACTACGGCTTCTTCTTTTTTCTTTTATCTTTCGACTGTG
>JAOBRD020487317.1:0-15464 GCA_027575215.2 Hydrozoanthus sils | reverse complement strand
GTATTTTGAATCTTACTCAAGAGGATTTTCTTGATTATTTCAAAGACTTCCGTTTCAGTGCTAATTAGTTAATCTTGACCCAGTTATTGAAGATCTGTTGCCCTAACCAATGAAAATAATTCAGAAGCTGAATAAGCTACTCCATCTTTTCAGCAATAGATGTAAAAGAATGCACGATGGGGACAGTTGCGCTCAAAATGAGCTAATATACACGTCAGATTTAGCCAATGAACTCGCCCCTAAAAATCCTAATTGAACGGAAAATGGCTAACCAATAATTTATAACATGGTATTACGGTATTCGGTTTTTAGTCTGCCTCCTAAAACATGGTACCAATATCCAGATATGTATGGTCCTTGGTTGATTATTAACTATCATATCTACGTAGTTCGCTCCACGTTTGCGTCTAAGGTTTTGTTCATTCCTCTCTTTCCAATTATTACAGGAAACACAAAGTGAAAGGTGAGACACTCTTTTTTTCTCCTACAGAATTTTCTTAAAACAATTACACCAACTGTAAAGGCTATTGAAACAAGATGCTTGGTAAGTATTAACTGGGTTGTCTTTATGGCCTTAGCATTGAAATGGAATTTTCTTTATAAAAACTCTTCAATATAAATGTAGCTCTAATGTTGGCTGATATCAAAACTTGAAATGTCTCAGCTTGTAACATAAAAGCAAATCTCTTTAATTCTTATTGAGTTATCGAATCACATAGCATAGTCGACTCGAGGGTGGAAAAAGTTACAACAGTGGTCTGTTCAGACGCTGAAGAGAGGACAATAATAACTATTATTAGCATATACCAGCTCGGCTTCACGCGACTCGATTGGTTTAGAAATAGTAGATGTGCGACAATATTTACCTCCGAAACAGACGATGATGACACCGAAAAAAATGGCGGACAGAAGTAGTCGCTCCGCGTCCGCTTTGGTTCACGATGCCAAAAAATCTACAGGAAATAACATTCCACGAAACACCATTTAGTTTAGAAATAACTCAAGTTTTAACATTTGTTGTTGTAAATTAAGCTGCTCATACGTGAGTTTCGTTACGTAATTTAATCAATAAAAGTTTTATTTTTCTCACAAATCTTTCTTTTGTTCTGAAAGTAAAATTCTGTAGATCAGTTGCCTCGCTGGTATACTAAAACAATTATCCCCTTTTTCAATTTCGGTGGATAGTGGCCTATTATATGGCGAAAGAAATAAGATTAAGCAAAGCCCTCATTTCGATAGCAAAACACCAAATGTGCGACCATAACTAATTACAACCAGTTGTTGCTAAAAGTGAGAAAACCTAACGAGTACTTATCAGATAGCCGTGACTGACAAAGACAACAAATTCTTATAACCTAGAACGTATTTAATAAGATCATACAATGGAACCTGGATTTTACGATATGCCTTGGGAAAAGAATAGTTGCAAAGAAACCTTCGATTTTACGATATGAAGGCAAAGTTGTAGAAATTATCGTTTTATCGAGATCGAGTTAGACCGAATTTTTTTTGTTATCATTTTTGTGTTCGCTGTCTGATAATAGACATCAATATATATCATTTGTGCTTAATATATTATGACATAATTAGTTCAAACACTGTACTGTACTGCAATTTAAGCTGATCACTGAATCATACATTAATATAATGCATTGCATGTTTTCGGTTTACACATTTTTCAAAAGTATTCCTGAAGTCGTGTTTGTTGCTTTCTTTTATCATTTGTGTTTCTTACTCTTTGTCGATAGCATGAATCAGTTATATTGTTGTATCGAGGTCAAATTAATGCTTGGGAGCTAGTATAGATTTGCATCGTAAAATCGAGGATACCGTTGCATCGAGTATCGTTAGATCGAGGTATTTTTTCAAATTGAAGGTTTACTGTATTTTTGTCGGGAGAAAGAAACGTTATCGTAAAATCGAAGATATCGTTATAAATCGAGTATGGTAAAATCCAGGTTCCACTATACTTTGAATCCAGCTTCATTTTCTAAATAGAAACCGCTAATTACGATATTTATCTCATAATTGTATTTGTTAGAAAAGTTATTTGAAAAACTCGGGCTTTGTGTTTCATTACACTCAAAAAGATCAAAAGCACTCGGCCGTAGGCTCGTGCTTTCAACTGTTTTCTCGTGTTTGGAAACCCAATGTTCAAAACACTCGCCCTCGTTTTTCAAATACTACTAGTTCAAATATGAATGTTTACTCTTGTCTGCCTCCCATTTCCTGGCTCGTAAGTTGCCCTCGCAGCGAACTGTTAATTTTTCGGACAATCTTACAGCCGCGTACGTGATATATATCCTCCGATATATACCAGTCACCAGAAAGGGTTTGTTTACTAAATATCCTTATACGCAGTTCACTTAGTTCATAAATGCAGCGCTAACACTTGCTTTGCCTGGGCCTGGTTCCTCAAAACCCCGATTAATTTAACCCAGGGTCAACTTTTAAAAAAACCTATTGGTTTTCGTGGTAATCAACCCTGGGTTAGCACTAATCGAGTTTTGAGGAACCGAGCCCAAGATATGTTTGGTCATGAACAGCCAACTTCTTTAAATCAAACACTAGTACTCTAATCACGTATCTTATTGAATCATTTGCAGGTTACCAGATGATTATTGCTGTGGCTTTGCTGATGAGTGTAATTGCAGCGGAAGGGTACGATTGTCTGAGTCCTGTCCCTTTGAGTATGACTCACGTGAAATGCCAAAATAAGAATCTGACAACTATTCCGCCTCTTCATCCTGGAGTAGTTAGGGTGTAAGTATATTGAAAAAATTGTTTCAGAAACCAAATCTCAGCTAACATAAAGTGAACAACTTTCGAATTCAAACCCGAGGGTTCGCTTTATCGAAAAGATTAAACTCTTTTTCAAGCAAACTGAGACGGCTTTAAATGTGCGGAGTTTTCATCATGAAAAGAAAGAAACTTGTTAAACTAGAAGGAGTGACGCTTCCTAACGGACACTTATGAGATGTGGATGAGGATGGCTATAAATTATTTGGGATTTTTGAACTAGATACGATCAAGGAGACATAAATAAAAGATCAATTTAGGTAAAAGAATATCCGAAGGTTGAAACTATTACTTAAAAATCCACCTGAAATTATTCAAGGAATCGTAAGAAGGTTGATAGAAATTAAGACATAGAGTTGTGCATTGAATTAATTTTTGTTTTAAAAACTTTACATTAGTGCATTGGCATGTAAACACAATATCTAAATTTAGATTAACTTAAAAAGTTGACAGTTTTAGTCTTCTTAAAGCTAATCAAAATTTAGCTATATAATCGTGCAGTGAATAAACAATTTGATAAAAATAAGTAACGTTAAAATGTAAATGTTAATCTTGTTATGTGGACAAAGTTTGTATAATGTTTTGCAAACCATGACCCTCTGATTACCGGCTTTTCACAAGAGAAAAGCCGGTAGAGCGGAATACAGCAGAGCGGAACATGGCCTATATCTGTAAAATGTAACATTGTTATGAGATTTTAACCGTGTTTAAATAAAGGATTCATCATCACAAGCACTAAGCTCAGTGATCTAGCCCTAATAAATTCCTGTAGCTCAGTTGGTAAAAGCATCTGACCAGTAATCAGAGGGTAAAGAACGCGAGGCTATGGTTCTTCTATTTTAATATTTAGCCACTGAGTTTCCCTGATTCGCCAATTCTATTTGATCAACAATTACGTCATTAATTAATTTCCACACGTGGACCAAGATATAGACAGGTTTAATACTAGTTTCGCCAGTATTCCAGTTTTATCCTTCTGCCCAGTGCGCTTTATTTATAGTTCCTAAGTTTTCGGACTACCTTCGGTTTATATTATTAGAATGCAAGCGGGAACTGATGTGTAAGTACAATCCATTTCTATTTTTTTAAGTAATAATCTGGGTGCATACTTAGTCACGGTTTTGCACAAGAACGTATTGTTCTAAGTCTAGCACGTGGCAACGCGTCAGTCATTTCTTTATAACGTTCTGCAGATTTCATAATCTCCCACATAAAAGTTTCTCTAGTTCGCATTTACCCTTTTGTCATGAAATTTGTTATCTTTATTCTGAAGATTTTATATCTATTAGTAAGTTTCACTTACGGCTTGCAGTGGCGTTTGCGCAAGCATCATACTCGAATCCTTAGCAATGTTTAGTTTTCTGCACCCAAACCATTAGATCAAATAAAATTGGCGAATCAGGGAAAATCAGTGGCTAAATAATAAAATAGAAGAACCATAGCTTCGCGTTCGTTACACAGAGGGTCATTGGTTCCTACAGCTTAGTGGGTAACTTCGTACGACCAGTAACCAGAGGGTCATGGGTTTCTGTTGTTTAGTGAGTAAGAGTGTCTAACTAAAAATTAGAGGGTCATGAGTTCCTATAGCTAGGTGGGTTAGAGCGTCTAACCAGTAATCAAAGGGTCATGGGTTCCTGTAGCTCAGTTGGTAAGAGCGCCTGACCAGTAATCGAAGGGTTATGGGTTCCTCTTGCTCAGTATGTAGAGAGTCTGACTAATAGTTAGAGGGTCATGGGTTCCTATACCTCGGTGGGTAAAAGCGTCTAACCAGTAATTAAAGGATCAAGGGTTAGAATCCCCTATTGGAAGCAGAAGACAGGTTTTCCGAGATAAGCTTGTGTTGAATTATTCATTCATTTTTCTTCTTACTCCAAGCTCCAAATACTCAACTCAACACTTTTAATATCTGTAAAATATTAAGTACCCTATTCAGAAAAAAAATAGTAAGTACTTTCTTTTTGCTGCAATTTACTTTACTGTTCGCTTACGTCAATATCACACGTTGCAGCGATTTTAGTCAAAATAGAATAGCAATGCTACCGGCCAATGTGTTCAGCGGGTTGCGGTCTCTATGGATCATGTAAGTATTAAACAGCTCTTCTTTTGTGCATAAGCATAATGTTATTCTTTCGTAACATCTTATTAACGTCACAAAAGTGCCAATTTGGCATTATCACGTGAAAACCGACATATTTGTAACCTGAAAGATTCACTAATATTGATTAGTCAGGGTGATAATTTGGAGAAAGAGTATGCCTGTGTGGAGTTGAAAAGCCACGACCAGATGACAGTTTCATGTAAATTAGGATGAAGGATATTCAGAAAATATTTTTATGTAAATGAGCTGCTCAGATTGTTGTTATAAACTTCCTGAACAAGGTAACAACTTAGAAACCCACAACCAGATATACAAAAATATTTTTTCCGCTTCAGTTTTCCCTTGGCCAAGCTTCACTCTGATTGTCTAAGGAAGCATCCCCACATTTTTGATTAACTTGTTTTGTTTTTGCAACAAAGGAAAGCTGTTGACAATCTGCTTACACTTTATCACAAAAAGATCAATACCATCTCCATGTAAAACTTAAAGTAACTTTTCTCTCCTTTTAGCAACCTTTAAGGACCCAAGACCCGACTACCAAAACTTTGACCGTTGTGATCATATCGATACAGTGCCAATTTTGTTGAAAGAAAGGAGCGAAAGTTGTTTGAAAGAAAATTTGAGCAAAACTATTACAAACACAACTCAATTCATCATCATTTAAAAATACCAACAGTTGGCTAATCTTGTAGTTCATTACTTTTCCCAAGGCCAAATTGCAATACGTATAAGCTTTACTTTAAAATTCCGTAAAACGACCCATTCATCCATAAAAGCGACCCCATACCACCTAAGAGTAAGGAAGATCCCGTAAACGGAAACAAAGTAAAAAAAGTTTCAGTTCTTTTATTAATACTTCAACTGTTTCCGATACGAAAACATTCAGGAAATAAACTGTTTAGATTAACTTTGAAAACAGAGTGAACAACCAAGACAAATCGATTCAACATGGTACAGACTAAGTAGTGTTTCAAGAAATAAATAATTAACATCATTTTTGATTTGCCTTTTTTCACAACATTTCGAATAAATCCCAAAAATTTCATTTAGAGTGGGCAGCAGACAAAGACCAAACAAAATTTCTTGAAGAGATGATAACAGGCCATATAGCTATCAACCTGCGAAAGCTTTAGGCTGAAAGACCGGTAATCAGATGGTCGCGGGATCCTGTAGCTAAGTTTATAAGAGTGTCTGACCAGTAATCAGAGGTTGCAGGTTCCTGAAGCTCAGTTGGTAAGACCGTCCTAACAGAAACCAGAGGGTCATGGGTTCCCGTAGCTCGGTTGGTAAGACCGTCCTAACAGAAATCAGAGAGTCATGGGTTCCTGTAGCTCGTTTGGTAAAAGTGTCTGAGGGTCATGGGTTCCTGTAGCTTGGTTGGTAAAAGTGTCTGAAGGTCATGTGTTCCTGTAGCTAAGCTGGTAAAAGTGTCTGAGGGTCATGGGTTCCTGTAGCTTGGTTGGTAAAAGTGTCTGAGGGTCATGGGTTCCTGTAGCTAAGTTGGTAAAAGTGTCTGAGGGTCATGGGTTCCTGTAGCTTGGTTGGTAAAAATGTCTGACGGTCATGGGTTCCTGTAGCTCGGTTGGTAAGACCGTCCTAACAGAAACCAAAGGGTCATGGGTTCCTGTAGCTCAGTACGTAAGAGCGCCTGATGAGTAATCAGAGGGTCTTGGGTTCCTATAGGTAGTTTCTGTTAGTTTCTGACCCAAAATTAGAGGGTCGAAGGTTCCTGTAGCTCAATTGGTAAGAGCGTCTGACCAGTGATGAGAAGGTCATGGATTCCTGTAGATCAGGTGCCTAAAGTGTCTGATCAGTAATAGGGTCATAGGTTGCTGTAGCTCAGTTAGTACAAGCTTCTGGCCAATAATGAGAGGGTCACTCGTTCCTGTCGCTCAGTTGGTAAAAGTGTCTGACCATTAATCAGAGGTTTCATGGGTTCCTGTAGCTCAGTTGGTAAAAGTGTCTGACCAGTATTCATAGGAGCAAGGGTTCCTATAGCTAGGTTGGTAAGAGTATCTGACAAAAAGTCTTGGGGTCACGGGTTCCTGTAGCTCAGCAGGTAAGAGTGTCTGACCAGGAATCAGAGGGTCATGGGTTCCTGTAGCTCAGCAGGTAAGAGTGTCTGACCAGGAATCAAAGGGTCGTGGTTTCCTTTAGCTCAGTTGGTAAAAACATCTGACCAGTAATCAGAAGGTCCTAGTTTCCTGTACCAAAGTTTGTTAGCGTGTTTAACCAGTAATCAGAGTGTCAAGGGTTCCTGCCGCTTGGTTGCCAATTAAAAGTGTCTAACCAATAATCAGAGGGCCATAGCATCTAACCAGTAATCAGAGGGTCACTTGTTCCTGTAGCTTAGTTGGTAAGAGCATCTAACCAGTAATCAGAGGGTCATGGGTATCTGTAGACCAGTTGGCAAGGGTGTCTAAACAGTAATCAGTGGGTAATGGGTTCCTGCCGGTCAGTAGATAGAGGATATGACCAGTAATCAGAAGGTCACCGGTTCCTGTAGCTTAGTTGGTAAGAGCATCTTACCAGTAATCAGAGGTTCATGGGTTCCTGTAGCTCAGTGGGTAAGAGCAACCGAAAAGTAATCAAAGAATCAAGGGTTCTAATTCTTTTTGCGATGCAGAAGACAGGTTTGGCGAGATAAGCTTGTGTAAAATTATTCGTTCGTCTTTCACCCTTACTCCAAGCTTCAAACACTATACTTTTAATGGCTGCTAACCTTAAAATCCCTGTTTCGAAAAATAGTCCTTTACTTGTTGCTGCAACTTGCTTTACTGTCCACTTATTTCACATTGCAGCAATTTTAGTTACAATAGAGTAGCCGAGATACCGGCCAATGTGTTCAGGGGCTTGCCATCTCTAGTTAGCATGTAAGTATTAAATGGCATTCTTTTAAACATAAACATTATGTTGTTGTTTCGTAATATCTTTTTTTTAATTAATAAACTTAGTTAAGAAACAAAAGTTATTTACATTTTCCAAAAACTGATACAAATAAGAAACACTAAAACATACACGTTTACGTTTCACAAACATCTAAAAACTAACAAAAACAAAGATAAACTAAGTGGTCTGTTTACAGTGGAAGAAAAAAAGACGATTCAAATTAAGGTTTATAAAGTACACAGCTCAGTCAATAACTTTGAGAAATTCTGGGTTTTTTTATTCTTTTTTTTTAAACTAATGATTGAATAGATAACTAGATGAATACACAAAAATAAGGCCCCTGTAGCTGTTTTGCGTTTAATCAAATGTTAATAATAAAGATTTCAATATTTTCATTTCTTTTCCATATCTGTTGTTGATAATATTTCTTTCTCAATTACATTGTACCATTTAAGTTGCTATAAAAAGCCTAAAATGCTGGGATTTATCTCCTTTAATTTGCATTTGTATATGTATTATCTTGCCGCCGGATTGCAGAAGTTGTACGGAAGTGTTTTTTGATTCGAAATGAGACCTAAGGCGTCCATCTTGTCTATAGTCTGTGTTTTTTTAAGTAAATGTATCGATTGCAAACGGTGTTGGAGCGATATCCAGAAAAGTTGGGTCATTTTACATTCCCAGAAAAGATGAATCAGTGTTCTCGTTCTTTGATACAAAAGGTACACAGATCGCTGCTTTTTATTCCGTATTTCAAGAGTAAAGTATTTGTTGGAATTATTCTATGTAGATATTTAAATTGGAAATTTCTTAGCATTGTGCTCTTGGAGCTCTCGAAACTCCTAAGGTAAATGTTTTCCCAATGGATCTGACCTGATTGTGTAATATCGCATTCATTTTCCCACTTTGATTGAGACTTTACTGGTTTCATTTCTATCTGTTTGATAAGAACTGTGTTGATAGATTTGGTTGATGCCACCCCTGCAAGAGCATTCCTAATAAAAACATTTTGTTGTTGTCGTTGTTCTGTTGTATTCGAGATCTTTCTATAAAGACTAGATACACTCGATTTTAGTCCGGCGTATTTTCTGTATGGAACGTTAAAGTCAAATTTACTTTGGAATTCTTCATGTGTTAGAAATCGTATTTTTGGATTGTCTGCACAAAGATGAGAAATTTTCGTTATTACTTTTTGGTGCCATTTTGACCAGTAGATTGATTTATTTTCTATTCGAATAAGGGAATTGTTCCAGAGATGCTGGTCAAGGAATTCATCCGAAGAACATATTTGCTCACGCCAATGAATTAGTGCTTAGTGATAGTTCTTCGTTATTCGAAAAATGTGCTTTTACCGAAGATTGCACCCACTTTAATCTTTTCTCAGGGAATAAGGTCTCTTTCTTGTATTCTGTTTCTCCTATCCACATTACCTCTGTTTGGAAGTGTTCGCTTTGAGTCCTGATATTTCGTGGTAACGATCTAGTGAGATTAAACTAACTTCAAGTGATGTTTTTGAGCCGTCAAGAAATAAAGTGGTATCGTCCGCATATTGCCTTATTTTACATTCAGTCCGTCTATTTTAATTCCTCGGATTTTAGGGTCTTTTCGTATGGCATTAGCTAATACTTCGGTACATATGGTAATGATAAATGGAGAGAGTGGACATCCTTGTCTTACTTCTCGTTCTAAACTAAAGAATTCTGAGGCCAACCCATTATTGGTGATACAGGTTTGAGTGTTTTTATTCATTATTTTTATCCAGAAAATCAGTTCTGGTCCGAAGTTAAAATATCTTAAGGATTTTTCAATAAAGAACCATTCGAGTTTGTCAAAGGCTTTTTCAAAGTCAACAAAGAGCATAAGCCCTGGGATATTATCTGATTCCGTATATCGAAGAATTCCTTCTATAAGTCTTATGTTCTCACTAATTGACCTCCCTTCAGAAAACCAGTTTGGTCGTTGTTTATGATGTTTGGAAGGACTAGCTTGAGTCGATTTGCAATGGCTTTTGATGTTATTTTATAGTCGCAATTCAAAAGTGTGATTGGGTGCCAGATAATATGGTATTAAATTCTTTTATGGTGTTAGTTTGATATATTCCCCTTCTTTTTGATATTGATAATTTTCCCAGTTGATATGCAGTGTTGATAGCGCGAATGAACAGATTTTCGATATCATTCCAGAAAACCTTATAAAATTCTGCGGGTAAACCATCCGTTCCAGGGAATCGATTGTTTTCCATCGTGCGTAAGGCTACTAAACATTCTTTTGAGTTTAGCTCTAGTTCACATATTAGTTTTTCTTCGGGAGTAAGTTTGCATGGTTTTCCTTTCGGGGAAAAATATTCTTCACTTGTTTTGTCATATTCCCTTTTGTTTGCCATATATAGCTCTTTGTAAAACTTTTTTCCTTCATTCAAAATGTCTTTATCAGAGGTTATATTTGTGTTGTTATCTTTCTTCAATAGTTTTATTGTATTGCTATTAAAATGTCGCCTTTCTAAGTTCAAAAAATATTTGCTATTCTTCTCGCCTTCGTTATACCATCTAGCGCAACTCCTTATAATGCACCCTTTTGTCTTGTACGTTGAGATCTGCTCCATTTCGTCTTTTTTACATTTTAATTTCTCGTTAGGCATTTCTTTTTCATAATTTGTGACGTTTAGGCCTTCGCTGATTTTTTTGTTTTGTAATATCTTATTAATGTCACACAAGTGCTAATTTGGCGCTATCACGTAAAAATCGACTCTTTGTTAAACTGAAAGATTCACTAATATTCGTAGTCAGGATGATAATTTGGAGGAAGAGTATGGCTGGGTGTATTGGAGCCTGTGTGGAATTGAAACGACATCTTCATGTAAATTAGGATGAAGGATGTTTAGAGATTATTTCTAAGTAAATGAGCAAGTCAGATTGTTGTTGTAAGCTTTCTGAACAAGATAATAACACAGAAATCCACAATCTGAAATAAAAAAAATTTTTTGTCCGCTTCAATTTCTCATGGCCAAGCTTCACTCTGATTAAATAAGAAAGCATCCCTGCCTTTTCGATTAACTCCTTTTGTGTTTGCAATAACTGAAAGCTGTTGACAATCTGTTTATGCTTTATCACGAAAGATCGATACCATTTCCTTGTAAAACCTAAAGTAACGTTTCTCTCCTTTTTGAAACCACAAAGGATCCAACACCCGACCACCAATACTTTGACCGTTATGATCATCTCGGTTGCAGTGCCAGTTTTGTAGAAAGAAAGGATTATGCGCTGTTTGAAAGAAATTTCGAGCACAGCCATTACAAAAACACCTCAATTCAACATCATTTAAAAATGGCAAAATTGACTAGTCTTGTATTCCAAGACTTTTTCCAAGGCCACGACAATGTGCAATACGTATATAAGCTTTACCTTAAAATTCCGCAAAACGACCCGTTCATCAAAAAAGCGACTCCAAATCACCTAGGAGTAAGGAAGATCCCGTAAACAGAAACAAAGTATAAAAAGTTGCAGTTCTTTTATTAAAACTTCATCGATACGATACGAAAACATTCAGGAAATAAACTGTTTAGATCACCTTTGAAAAGAAAGTGAACAACGGAGGCAAAACGATCCAACATGGTACAAACTAAGTAATGTTTCAAGAAATAAATAAGTAACATTTTTGATATGCCTTTTTTCACAACATTTCGAATAAATCCCAAGAATTTCATTTAGAGTGGGCAGCAGACAAAAACCAAACAAAAGTTAATGAAGAGATAACAACAAGCAATCTAGATAACAACCTGCGAAAGTTTTGTGCTGAAGTACGAAACAAAGAAGGTGAAGATTACTAGTAGTAGAGTGTAGTTAAAGTAGCCTTAACTGAAAAACAAAATCGAACGTTATCCTGTGGCCCTCCGCATATCCCATAGTAAAGGCATTCAGTTTTCTGGAAACCCGGCATTTAAACCTCCAACAATAACCTGGACGCAAACTAGAAACTCTGAAGCATTCAGGGCAATTGAGTGTTCAGTACAAACCTGTGTTCACTAGCGAGGATCTTCACAAACTGAAAAGCAGCTCAGCTATCATCATCGAAACTCCAAACACACTTTTGGTGAGTGTGAGGTTCCACATGTACATAACTCTAGTTTTGTTAGAAGAGTACCAAAGCCTCTTCAAAATTAGCTTCCACTTCCTTAAAGATAAAAACGGGTTATCAAAACGAAAGCTGATTTAAAAAACTAGCCAGAATGTACAAAACCAGCGACCCAAACGATGAATAAACATCCTTCTTAAGATTAAAGGATTACTGTATTTTTGTTTTTCACTGTTTCCTTCAACTTTACTGTGAGCTAATTAAAATGATAATCTGTTTTATTGTTATTATTGTTTTTTTTTATTGATATTCTTATGTACAGTTTTTATTAATGGGAATAAGGATATTTACAGTCAGGCCTTTTTTCACTTCCCTTTTGAACGTCAATTGCTGTACCGTTCATTGATGACAATCTTCTGTCTGTTCAGCTATCTTAAAGAAAATCAGATATCAACGTTACCAGCAGATGTGTTCAGCGGATTATCCTCCCTAGTTTTGCTGTAAGTATTGGAATAAATTTTTTATCTTAACTCAAACACTTAAATTAAGACTTGATTCTGTATTTGTATTTTCCGATTATATCGTTCTGAAACTCCTGCCATTATTATTATTGTTATTATTATTATTATTATTATTATTATTATTATTATTATTATTATTATCAATAATGATAAATTATTATCACTATTGCGTTCGACGAAGAAGAGCGCATATTAATCTTGCCGTTGTTCGCGGGATCAAGCTGGATTCTATCCGCTTTTGAGCGACTTTTGTCTGGTTGACACATAATGCATCGAGTTCATGCGCGACCGTGAGTGGCATGGTAACAAACATGTCATTCGACGTTGCGAGGTAATTTTTTGTATTTGGTTTTCGCCGCTTATTTTGAAGGAAAGTGAAGCCGTATCATATTAGTTTGAACCATTGGCAAGAAACACTAGTGGAAATAAGGAAAGAAAGAAATGTTTTCTTGCCATTGGTTTTCAAAAAAGAACAGCAGTAACGAAGAACTCTTCCCAGTAGTGTAGTTTGAACCGGCAAACTTGTAATGATAGCTACAAAACATTCAATTATCGACCAAAATATACGAAAATATTTTTTGTAGTAAAGGAGTTTTAGGTGTTTTAGACTTTAAATGAGTAAGAACTAGTGCCGAAAAAAATAAGAAAGAACATTTTTCTCTTTGAAAAATCGAAGAGTCAAGGTTTGATTTGGTTTGATAAGCCTTCAAAATTGATAAGCAGTCATCTTAGGAAGCGAAAAATGAAATCCAAATATGATCAGCTTGATGAATACTTCCAATATCTATTAAGTCAGTGTTTCACATTGTCTGAACATACTATCGTTTTCTCGCAACTTGATCGCGAAATGTTGCAAACAAAAGCATGATGTACCACGTGTTTGCAATCATCTATCGCCCAGCCGAACCGAATATCGAAAATGATACTAGTTATATACTCGTTCCCAAACCTACTCGGCCAAATTGTCAAGATTATTCATTGCGTTGGTAACATTTTGTTCTTTTACTAGGATTTAGTATGAAAATCAAGCGATGTCACTGTTACGCACCCGGTCTGATCTAGTACCATCCCAAATTATGTCTTATAAAAAACCTTTTCTCATCAACGTTTATAGGCTTCTAATAAGCAAATTAACTGTAAACTCAACCGCACCAGACTTGTATGTTTCAGTTATTGTTGTCGTTAATGCTATTGCTCTTGCAATTAGTATTCTCTTTTTACAATAATGAAGGTTTTCAAGAACCTTGTTTCTATGTCTCCACTTTCTTCTTTCATAAAAAAGATGAATTCTTACCTTGAAATACCGTAAAGTGCAGAAAATAAGCCTAGGGCTTTGATGGAATAGCTTTTTTTGTTGTATTGTTCGTACTTTTTCTTGAAATTTCGGGGTAAAACAACTTACATCCTACTTGTGAATACATACATCCCAAATTTAGCGTTCCTTTTTCATGTTTAAAGGGAATGATTGAATCGCGAATTCCTCTTCCGAGATTGTCGCGAAACGAGTCGCCATTTTAACAGTTTTCTCAAAACAGTAAATATCATTAGATATTTACTGTTTCAGGAACCGATTAGAGCGCGTAAAAAAAGCTATTCACTGATTTGGTATATACTAACACGTTATATGAATGAAAAACAGAACAAACGCTAGGAATGGCAAAAACTAATTAAGGAGGTATGAGGATTTAGAACAAACAGATTATAGCAAAAGAAAAAAGAAAAAAAACTGGCAGAAAGATTGTTCCTGAGCGATAACAACGTTTCTTTACAAACGATATCAGTTTTGCCTGAAAAAGAAATGCAATTAAAAAAGGTCGGGGATGAGGGAGAGCTACTTAGCATTAAAGCACAAAAATTGGCTTAAAGTTTCTGTGCCACTCATTGATTACAATCATTTTTCTGACAGCCATCTTAGCTTCAACCGAATTTCGACGTTGCCAGCCAGTGCGTTCAGCGGATTGCCATCACTAGAGTGGCTGTAAGTATTGAAAAATTTGTTATCTTAAAAGAGCATAGTCTCGGCTTTGCGCATGAGCAAAACTTGAGCCGAGATCTGACAGCCTTGTTGTTTGTCCAATCAAAAACGCCCAGCGAGTTCTACTCACGTTCCTGCGGGCCGCAGGATGATTAAAAAATGTGTTTCGATTAAAAACCTTTTGTCAGAAGGTTGCAGACCTTAGCAAAAACATAGATTATATTTGCTACTAATTGACTTGAGGTTTAGGAGCTGTGCATTGTCGACATTCACTCCTCGATCGAACGAAAATATTCACCTAAAAAACGAATTATTGCGCCCTCAGTTCGTTTTACAATGAACTGTTATGCTAGTTTCTGTTTGGAATGTTCGCAGTACTGGCAAGCAGAAATTTTTGTCCTCTTTGTGAGTCAATATTTCATTTTTTGTCCTTTCCTTCAATTAATAAAAATATAAATAAATAAATATATATATATATATAAGCGAACACTTTGGACCATATGGGAAAGAGGGCTCAATATTTAGTGAAAGTAGACTCTGAAGTCGCCTGAAGAGTGTAGCGCAAGCTATACGAAATAACGTTGTAGCGACGGAGTAACCGGAATCGCCGTTTATTTTTGCCTATACACATGAATAGATATCCAATTAACGATCGTGATTTTTGTGTAAAACCAACGGTGCAAGTGCCGTTGAACCCGGGTCTGCAGTACTGGAAAACAACTTGCGTTTCGGTGAAGAAACAGGAGTTGATACCACGAGAGATCTCGGTGCTGCAAATAAAATATATATAATCATATATCAAAATCAAATCACCGTGAAGATTGAATAGTCGAGCTACAATCGTTTGTGTTATCCAAAACTCGTACATGTGTACGTACAATAAACAATGTATTTCCAAACTTGACTCATTTTTTAATAAAATTACTGTTCTCGAATACTGACTACCATTATTTTACGACTATAAGAGATACTGGCAAAGGTTAACTTGGTTATGCTTGTATTTTACTACGATAACTCTGTTAATAATGTTACTTTATGTGCATTCGGCTGAACACTATCCCGTGAACAATGATTGTTTTAGTCACACTTAAGAAATAAAATCAACACTACGTGC
>JAOBRD020487212.1:0-17510 GCA_027575215.2 Hydrozoanthus sils | reverse complement strand
AGGCCGCTGTCGATCTCGGAGCTGGAGTTTTTGCAGAAAAAGGCTACAAACTTTGGGGAAGAACGTGACGAACCTTCCAACTTTTCAATTAGTTTAGACTAGAGTATGCCCCACTAAAACCCCAGGTGTTGAACAAACAAATTGAAGAAGGCCGATCGGTGAATGAAACCAACAGGTTTGTTTTATCGTGTGATTTGTTTGTTTGATTTGAACTATATACATTACGCTAACTGTGGAAATGGAGATTTTGCAAAATAGCCTTCAACTTTGATGAGCATATGATAAAAAAGTTTTCCAATGAATATTTCAACAAAGAAATGTAGTTTGCTGCTGAAAATTCCAGTGTTGTCCAAACAAATTGAAGAAACCGATTTCATGAATGAGATCAATGAATGAACTGAACTCTTTTTCCGTGCGTCAAACTATCCTGTACTAGGCTGTAGTTTTATGACAGAATTAAATTTTAGTCTGAGTTATTGCTTGTATGATGTTTTCTTATGCTGATGGTGGACTGAATTTGGCTTAGTTTCAAACTGATTTTGATCTTTGGGTCGGACACAAGATTCGGCAAAGTTTTTGGAAACCTTGTGAACTAAACAGTTCTGGGTAAATGAAACTTTTCTCGGCACATCACAAGATTTTATTTTTAAAAAACAAGATAGATTTAAACCTTGTATTCTTTTGAAAACTTTGTCTTTGCCTCAATATTGAGCACTCGAGAAGCGTTTGAATACATGAAAACCATGAACTATATATTTCTTAACTTAATTATTTGAACAACGGCGAGGTGAGGTCCGTCTGTATTATACTACTATATACAGACCGAGCTACCTCGCCGTTGTTCATTTTTGAACAACCGCCAGGTGAGGTCCGTCTGTATTGTAGTACTATATACAGACCGAGCTACCTCGCCTATGTTCGAAAATGAACAACGGCGAGGTGAGGTCCGTCTGTATTATACTACTATATACAGAACGAGCTACCTCGCCGTTGTTCGAAAATGAACAACGGCGAGGTGAGGTCCGTCTGTACTATACTACTATATACAGACCGAGCTACCTCGCCGTTGTTCATTTTCAGGAATTTTTTTCAGCAGTATGACGGAGGGCGATGAGTCGATTAAAAAAATAAACCTTTGATTATATTTAAGATTTGGTAAACCACAGGCACCCCAAGCTTGTAGCAAGTCTAATAAAGCGATTTTAAATGTTGACAATTTCCCATACAAAGTCTTATAAATTTAGTCAAAGTTTTAGAACCGAAAATATAGGAAATAAACTGAGTTGAGTTCACCTTGTGTTTCAGTATCTTTTCACGGTGTATTTTGGAAGTGATCGCAAAAACTCCCTCAAAAACACCTCTGATTGCGCCCAAAATACACACAAGATACAAACACAAGGCGAACTAAAAGTAGTAGAACTTTCTTCCAATATTTTTGATTTTAAAATTTTGACTAAATTTATAAAATTTTGTATGGGAAATTGTCGTATTAGACTTGCTACAAGCTTGGGGTGACTGTGAGTAAATAAATCAGATATTTACATACATACAACTTCAGTTATTTCACCAACAAGATAGATGCATAATATTTACATTATTTTGATAACATTGGTGACTATGTACATGTGGTGTTTTCTACAATACAATACTTAAATTACAAATTAGTTTACAATAAAATAATTACAAGTTTGATATAGGTTACAGATATAAGTAGTCGGACAGATATTACATTTACACTATTTTTATAATATCGATGACTGCGTACGTGTAGTATTTCCACGATACAATACTTAAGTTACAAATTAGTTTCTACAAAACAATAACAAAACAATATTTATATAATATTTCTTAAGTTTATGTTTAGTGCAGTGATTCATCCACAGAAATCCCTTTGCTCAAGTTCTAAAGTGTGAACTCTATATAATATTTAACAAAGATACAACAAATTTGGTGTAAACATTTTATCAGTGTTGAAGTGATAGCCACAAGAAACGAAAAACTGACTTAAGTTGGTCATTTTGTTTATCATAATTAAAAAAAAAAATCTCTTTTTAAAATGATAAACAATTTGACAGTGAGAAAAAAACATTTGTCTTTTTAATTCGGTTTTCCTTTAAGCCACTCTCTCATTTATAAATGTGAATGGACTGAGTCTGGTCAATCTGAAACAAAGTTTCATAGCTGATCAAGGGAAAAGAAGCACCAAAACTTCTGTCAATGCAAGAAAAGCTGGCACCTGGCAGCAATAGAGCTGCAACAAATATCAAAAAGCTTAAGTTTTCAAGGAAAAATCAAATCTTCAAACACTTTAATTGGATAGAAACTTTTAGTTTATTTCAACAGGGCAGCTCATTCAGTCTGGTTTTACTAAAAAACTTTTCTGTTTCAAAAATTCTAGCTTCCCAAAATAAACTTCAGTTTAAAGCTTTTACCTTCTACAGGCAACAAAAAACTCAGGGAAATTTTTGATCACTCACTGAGCTCACAAGCTGTAGAAAGAGAAGAAAGAGAAAGCTAAATCATAAAACAGAAAAATGAATATATTAGTCTTTAATTACTTGAACTTCTTCAACTCTTGTATAAATGCAAAAAACGTAAGCAGAGAGCGGATGTAAGATTCAACTAAATGTGTTGTGTGCTGCTTTTCTACCACTGGAAACATGTAAGCTGTATCTTACAGCAGCAGACGGTATACATTTACCTGTTAAAATTACTCAAAAGCAGTACTAGTCCAGGCCCATATTTTCCTTTAGTTATTATTCAAATGTATCCATCTAAATGTTCATTGTCATCTAACATGGCCCTGTATTGATCATCAAATTGTGGACCAAGAGTCCATAGCTTTTCAAGTTCATATATCTCTCGCACTTCAGGGTGAAAAAAATGTACCACTGTATTCCCTGAAATCAAACAGCAAAACAAAAAATGTAAGAATGGTTATCTTCATCAATAGTAATTAATGTATTGTGCCATTAAGCCAAAGGTGATGAAAAAGACCAAACTAAGTCATCCATTTGAACAAATAGTAGCAACAACGATAATGTTCAATAATAATTACATATAATACTTATAATAATGAGGATGAATTTGATTGTTTCTTAACGGTTGAGCAAAGAGCAGAAATAATATGTTACACAAACCAAAGCCATTCTCAGTCAGCACAGTATAGAACAGAGAAACACTTTAACCAAAGAATTGTGCTTTTACACTGCTTGTTGATAAGTTTGCATCATCTATGGCTAAACACTCAATGTGGAGATGTGCTGAATAGTTTCAATGGCATAACAGGTATTATCAGGCATGGATTTAGGGAAGGGGCTGATTAGGCCACGACCCCCCCTTTTAGTGGAACAGCTATAATTTTTATAACGTAGAAATAAAGTTTTTATTGTTAAAAAGTGGCAAAAACCGTTCTTATTGATCTAAGAAATGTAAATACCAGTCATGATGTTTTTTCAGTTATGCATCAGAAACTGGGTCTGCTCAAAAAGCCTTTCCTAGTATTTGTGTCACTACCATAGTATTCCAAAAATTCCATGTACCCTAATCAACCCTTTCAGCACCAGCCAGTTTATCAATACACAGGCGGCCAATTCAAAGAGTTCGAAATAAGTGGTGTCATTAATTCAAATTATGTTTAAAATGGTCACTCTAGATCTTGAGTCTAAACTGAGTTTAAAAACCGACCAGAATTGTCTTCTCTTTTGACAAATGCTACCCAGAATACATGATTGAGACAGTAAAATAAAGGTTTTTTGCTTACTTTGTGTAAATTGTGGTATTTGTTATCATGAAGATGGGTTTTGGGACAGGTTTCTTTCTGCAATCCTCAAGCGGCTTCGCATCATTACTTAAAAATTAACAAGCCTCCGAATCAATGACATCACTTATTTCGAACTCTTTGAATTGGCCACCTGTGATCAACATCTACCTTCTCCTTACATAACTCAACCCTTTCAATCCCAGTCAGTTTATCAAAATCAACCTCTAATTCTCCTTAAAGTCATACAAAATAGGTCATTTATATGTGAGGAGAAAATGGAAAATAGAAAACTATTGAAAATGAAAATCAAAAATTCTCCTGTAAGGCCAGACCAATTTAATTCCCAGGAACACGGACCCAACCAACCCAGTTTTCGCGGAAAGCCAAAAAAAAAATAAAAATGAACCAAAAATTTTGTTAAGTAAAAAATAATAATTATAATGAAAGTGGCTGTTGGTAAAGTTTTACAGTCTATATTTTAATTCTTACAACTATGAAAAAACGAGTTTATTCTGATATACAGTATTACAAACAGTATTACAGTGTTACAAATTGACATTTTTCAGAAACATTGACTGGAAGTCGCTTTTAAAACTGCTTAACACTGGAACTTTTTGTTTTCACACATTGTCAAGACATACTATTATGTGTAAAATTAAATGGATATGTTTTTTCGTCATTTCGGTGATGGTTGTTTTGTTTTTCAAAAGTTGCCAGATTTATTTTGGTATGAACAAAATTAATTTTATTTTGGCAAAATAATAGAAATTTGACTCGTACCACAAATTTTTGTAATGAAGTCAGTGAATTACTAGGACAATTTTTGCAGAAATAGAAGCGATTTATTCATTGAACTTTGTATAAGCTGGACCCCCTTTGGAAGCTTTTAAAACTGAAACCAAGAAATATTCTTTACAACAGCATAAAAAGCTGAATTTGAAAATTCAAAACATTTCTCATGCAATGAAATTCTTGTACTAGGAGTCACCCAGCGTTAAAAGTTGAGGAAATATCACTTTAAAAACTTCATACAAAGCACTTGCAATTGCTGAAGGGTGGGAAAAAGTCTGGTTGACCAATCAGTACTGCTCATTCTCATGCCATACTGTCTGTGTTCATTGTAAACAAGTTGAAGTCACATACTTTGTTAGACATGTGTTCACATTGTGTTTTGAACACTTGGAATTAAACAATCATGTTTTATAAACAAAAACAAATGCGATTCAAGCTGAAAGTTAGTGATTTTGCAAAAGGAAAGAATGATTTGTCTGCTGCAAGAGAGTTCGGTGGCTGAGGTCATGCTCAATGAAATGCCTAACAACATGTGCAAATCACCAGAAAACATGCAAGTGTATGGCCCGACATGGAAGATACCATAACAGTGGCAGCAATCATCTGGGTTGTTTTTACAAGGCAGTTGACTCTACTTCAGGCACTGAAATAGATTGAAAAGCACCCTGAGCTGAGTGCTAATTTCAGACACAGAGCTACAAGTTGGTATTCCCGGTTAAAGGAGAGAGGTAATCTTATGCTTCTGCAAAAATAAAAAATGACACAGAATCTCCCAAGTGACCTGGATCACATCTTTTCAATCATTTATATTTAATTGAAAAAAGTTCTCAAAATAAGGATAACATGTACATGGCCAACCATAATTTTGTGTCATGTAGATTTCAAGAACAGTGTACCTACATTGTCAACATCTTGTAATAGTTGAAATTATTTGTGCAGTACATTCAATTTATGCCACAAAGAGTAATAAATATGAGCTCTTTTCATGATTTCCATTTTCAAAAGTTGGTGTTTGTTGCACAAGCCAACTCCAAAACTATGTATCGAAAATTTGGGGTCAAATTCTCGGTGTATACACCGAGATTTACAGTACACACAAATTATTCTTTGTTTTGAGGTCACATATTAAATAAATTTGAAGTTTCAATATATTGGCCCTTTTTAAATGCGAACTTTGAAAAATCACTACAGATGCAGGGTTTTACCATAATGAAAGTTTTTATTGATATTCAAAGCCGAAGCAAAAACATTTGTAATTTTTTTTATTTTGCTTTTTTTTCCGACCGACCAACCCTTCAAATTTTGAAAAAAATCTGTGCTCCTGGGAATTAAATTGGTCAGGCCTAATTAATAGAAAAAATATGGCTTCTTGTGGGAGAACTTAGCAATACATAATTTGGTGCATTTTGGGGACTGAAAGGGTTAGACTCCGAAACAAACAAAATGTTGTTAACAAAGCCATGTGCAGCTTAAATTTTGAGTCTTTGATAAGTCTCTCTGGAATTAGTACTGCTTTTTTGGGCATACAACCTTTACAATAAAATTATAAATTTGACAATAAAAATTAATATTGTACACATAAACAGCAAAAAACACAAAATATAAAGTGCTTAGATTCAGTCAAACTTTTTGTTGTACTTGTAAAACTAACAAAAGCTTTTAACTAGCTGGTATTGTGACTTTTGGACAGATGCTTGATACATGCAGAGTGTTTGTATTAAAATTTTCTAAATGTTGATACACAACCCATTGGTTGTTGACAATAGTTAATATGATCTCCTTGATTTTACCAATTTCCTGGCTGGACAGTTTAGAATTAAACACAATTCTTTTTGGGTGAAGCAATTTCTTAGTATCTGCTGATGCCCTCTCTTTTCTCTTCATTCCATTAATTTTTACAATCATTATTAATAATGGAGCAGAAACTTTATTATTAAAAATTACAAACTCACTAGGACTTACTTTTGGTGCCCAGCCATCATGTTTTAAAACTTTAAGCATCAGGTTTTTAAGAAAGGTGCAAACTGTGTTTGTGCCTGTTGTGTGTATGCACATGTTTTGTGTTACCTACCTATGTCAAGAACCAACCAGTGATCACTTTCAAGGCCTTCTACTGTCACATGACCAGACCTTCCAATACCTCTCACTTCATGACCCTTGAACTTTAAGAAACACAGTCAATTGCACTGTGCAGAACAACATAAGTTGAAGAACTCTTTAAAGTGTATATATCGGAATCTTGGAAATTACAGTGTTAGAAAGTTTGTCAAAAAAGATGAAAAATGCTGTTTATTTCATTAAAATAGCTCTCTTAGTTGCTGAGATATTAAGGTTTTTCAAATAATTTTGTGTAAAATAGATAGGTTGTGACATCATGTCAGGAACTTAAAAAGTGGAAAGTTCACAAAACAAGTATTTGTTGAAATACAAGATCAATGATCCTGAAACTTTGCACAAATGTTTTACATTAACACATACACATCTTGTGATGTTTGTTATGCTGTTGCTATGGTAACATCCTCAGGCCCCTCCCTTTTTTTGTTTTGAAATAAAAAAAATTTTAGCACCAAATTATAAATTAGTCTTCTTTTTTTCGTCATATATAGCAAACACTACAGCAGATGACTGTAACTGCTTTTTTGCATAGAAAGTGTTTTATAATAGAAAAAAAAAGGAAATTTTAAATTTTAGAAATATGAAGTCTATGATTGATGGGTTGCTATGGCAACATCAAATTTCCTATTGTTGAATGTCCTTTGATGAGTATGAAGTTGTTGCCAAGTTTCAAGTCTATTGCAGAAGTATTTCAAGAAATAACTGTTGTTTTATAATTTACTCTTATTTGAGTTCCTGGCATGACTGTCTTCCCCACTCATCTAATTTACATATTTGAAAACCTTAATACCTCAGCAACCAAAAGAGATATTTTAATGAAATAATCGACAATTTACTTCTTTTTCGACATACTTTCTAACACTCCATGATTCCAATATATACACTTTAACCCTTTGAATGCCAAGGACGTATATATACATCCTAAAATACAAGTCTCAGATACCAAAGACGTCTTCTGTTAGGCTTTGTTACATTTTACCCAGTCGTTTTAAGCTTTTTACCGTGGTCATTTAAAAGGAACCGGGATGCACTAAACAATCCACTGACAAAGAAATTTTGCATTTTTTTGCATTTCTATTTATTTATTAAAAATCAAAGATGGTGGCAAGCACTCACAATTCAAGACACTCAACTGGGTTGTCAACCGAGCAATTTTTAGATGAAATTTTTGCGGATAGACTCTGAATTTAGTGACGAGGAAAGTGAAGATAGTTTGGAACGTATTGGCAATAGCTGTGGTTCCGAAGAAGACAATGAAGACAGAGGTTGTTGGGCCTGTACCTGGGTTGGCATTCAAAGGGTTAATTTTGATGTCAAATCAAAACCAGTAGTTTCAGGAGTTAGTTTTTTAATACCATAGAACTTTGCTTTTTTTTTTCTTTTGGATCTCCTGGTTCAAACCAGTTAGTGGAGGGGGGAATGGTTATGAAAGTTAGTCTCTGTTGTGGTTTTTAGCATTTCACACGGTCATGATGATTCGCACAGATTTAAGATGACAGCCAGCCTGTTGGAAGTCTTCTCTAAAATACATGATTGTCTAAAATAATTTAGAAACTTTCTTGTTCTCCCAAATGCGGTCATTACTGTCCAAGCTTGTTTTCAATGACTTTTGTGCATTGTTGCAATCATCTGACTGTACTTTGAACACCCAAGAGCATGATCCAATAGTTATTGTATAGCTCATTAAAACCCACCAACTTTTATAACCAGTCTCCCTCCACTAACTATGTAAAACTAGGTAAAATTCAACTCTGGGTTAACCTTGCTGTAACCATAGTTAATATCCAAGGATGTCTGGTTAAAGTAACTATGAAGTGAAAAATTTTATTACAGTGGATAGGCCTTGCTAAATGAGTAATAGCGATGAAAAAAATTGGTCAAAATCTTTTATGATTCTCAAGGTATTGATGTTTAATGTTTTCAACTGATGACGTCACTTTGTTTACAGTTTGCTTTTTTTTTAAATCTGCAGCCAAACTATAATCTTTGGATGAATTTGAGCCAAACTTGGACCAATGATCTATCTACCTTGAGAAACAACACCAGCCTAAGTTTGGCTTAAAGTCATCCAAAGATGATGGATTTGCAGCAGATTTTTGTACAAATGCAAATTTACCTATAAACAAAGTGTCGCCATCAGTTGAAAACATTAATCAAGAACTATAAAAGATTTTGACACAATTTTTTCACAGTTATTCCTCATTTGGCAAGGTCTATCTACTGAGGTAATAAATTTTTTTGCTTCATAGGCACTTCAAGAAACCATTGTTGTAAGTCTTTGTTTGCTTTTTTCTTTTGTTTTCTGGTCTTGACTGAGCACAAAACACAAGGGTTTTGAAATTTAAATCAACAAGTAGCAAGTCAAAACATTCTCATGAACACCTGAAACAAAAAATGTGCATAGTCACAGCTTGTTCAACCTACAACAAAGCATCTTTGTACCTGCTTTGTATTTCCCTTCTGAGTTTTCCTGGCTTTCATAACCAGTCCGCATATGTTACCTAACTAGAATTTGGCCTTACGGCATTTGGCTAATAAGAGTTAACCTGGTAAGTACATAGTATCAACCCTTGAAATAATGGCCAGTCAATGGTTTGATGAACAACACAAACAATAATAAAAAAATCCAAGTTAATGCTCAAGGATTTCTTTCTTTTTCTTCTCTATCATTTAAACAGTTTCATTTGCACAAACTGGACTAACAGGGCCATCATGTCTGTAGGTAGCTATCAAACTGATGCAATAGACCCTTTTCCAGTTCCAGGTGCCGCTGATAAAAATAGACTGTCGGCGCACGTACTCAGGGTAAGCCTCGAACTGACGTAAAATATTCACAAATTCCAGGGAGAAAAGGTGTTATTTACAACTCAGTGTATTGTTTTATTTTAAAATTCCATTCCTCCACACTGGAACTTGTGAATATTTTACTTCAGTTCAAGGCTTACCCTGAGTTCGTGCACCGACAGTCTATCTTTATCAGCGGTACCTGGAACTGGAAAAGGGTCTAATATAACACTTTTTTCTCTAGTATTCCTAGATCAATTTAGCCTTTAATATTAAGGCAGTTGAAAGAGATCATACATGATCCAACAGTGTTTTGTTCATCTAAGATTTGTTTGTCAGTAACACTACGGCTAAGTGGTTAGCATGTTCAACTAATTATCCTAAAGTTGCAATTTTGAGCCCTGTTCAAACAATTGTGCTGTGTTTTTGAGCATGACACTTTAACCGACTTGTTCCAGTCAATTAATCTGTGTAAATGAGTACCAGCCTCTGCTGGGGGCTAACTGTGATAGATTAGTGTCCTGTCCGGGGGAGAGTTAAAGACTCCCATTTGCTTAAGCCATGGAAACTGGAGAAAAGTACAAGATTTCTTGGCCAGTTGTTTCAAGAAAGGATTTAGCTTTCAGCTTTTATGTTGAATGTTGCATTACCAGTGTTGGATTGTGTTTGGTACACTGTTTAAAACAATCCAACACCATCAAACATTTTACAGTTTTGTGGCATCCAACTGATGTATTATGCTTTTCACCACTTTATACTGTATCGAAAATGTTGAATAGAAAGTTTGGCTTTGATTTATCAAACTTAAACTTCAACCAACATCCAACATTGTCTAGATCTAGCAAGTTCCAAAATGTGTAATTGTGCCATTTAAACAGTTCAATTAAGGTTTAGAAGATATTTCTGAGTTTCCATATTTTGTTGGAAATATGCAGGATTGTTGGAATAGTACGAGGAAAGGTTTGGATCACAAGCGGAAAGCAAGTGATTCAAAATATTCTCGAGTGTTCTCCCAACAATCCCAAGTGTTTCTAACTAAGTATGGAAACACGGAAAGCATATTCTAAAACTTTTATAAAATAATAACAACTGATGAAGTCATTCATGATTTCTATCCAGATTTAGAAAATGGTCCTCGGCCAATTAGAGCGCATGTTTTACTGAATTTATTTTATAAAAAAGTTTTGAAACTATTTACCAATGCTTGATCCATTTAAAACTGCCTTTATCCTACCTGGTATTCAAGGTGTTTGGCCATAGCCCTTAAATGCCGAGAGGATGCCCCAGTCACAACAACGAAGTAATCCACATAAGCTTTTCTTTTGCCAGATGTTGCAATTACACAAAGATCCATGGCTCCCTCCTGTCGCAAGAACTTTACAAGGTCATCTATTGACATATATCCATCTGAGTTTAGGCTAAACATTTTTGTTTTAAATATTCCCTCATTTTGATTGTCTTCTGCTGACTGTATTTCTGCTAAGGTATTCATTTTCCTATCTTCATCCTTCAAACTGTTAGGTGAATCAACCGAGCTAATAGAACCAAAATTATTTTTCCATTTGCCAACGAAGAAAGAGTTCTTAAACATTCTTCTTTGGTGCCGAAACAAGGCGACTGGTGCAAACGAAAGTTGCTTTCTCAGTGACAGTGCCAAGTTCCTTGCACTTGTCCGTAGTAGAGGATTTATAAAACAGCCGCTCAGCGTGTTTCGCAGGAATAGATTGCAAATTTTATGGCAGTACATTTCTTGAGTTGTGACTGGTAACGTTTTAGGAAAACTGTTTTCAAATGTTTTGAAAGACTTCTTCGTTTCAGCTCGCAACTCGTGCAGCCGCCATCTCTCTTCACTTCGAGCCCAGTCCTAACGCAGTCTGATTGTCAGAAGACTAGACTCTCCGCCATCTTGGATGAAAGTTGCATGCTTTTATTAACTGGATATAAACATCAGTCATATGTTCCAGGTTGGCGTACAAGTCAATCGAAATGAACTCTTTAGGCGATGATGGTAAAGGGGATAAAGACCCTTGTCCATTGCAGTACTGTGATTTCAACCTGATCGATCACAACAAGATGTGCCCATTGTACACATCTTTGTTGACAAGAAACTCAGAGCAGGGAATTGCTCCGGAAGAGCTCGACTTACTTTTAAGTGATCTTGAAACACTACTGGCCGCAGCTAACAGACGAATGAGGTTGTTGGAGTCGGAAAACAAATTACTTGTAGACTGGTCTGAAAGAAAAGACAAAAAAGTTGTACGACAAAAAGAACTTGAAATTCTTAGTTCATTATCAGCTGGTTTTAAACGTGGGACAGGGAGATCTGGAGCAGGCGAGGAAATCAGTTCTAAAAAGCAAAAATTAGACGATTCTAAAATGGCCATTGCAGGGGCAGGTCGTTCAAAGAAAGTTGGTTCGAAGAATCAGAACTCTGATGTGTCAGAAGACGACAGTTTCTCGACAAGCTCG
The DNA here is from genome assembly GCA_027575215.2 of Hydrozoanthus sils. Lineage (NCBI taxonomy): Eukaryota > Metazoa > Cnidaria > Anthozoa > Zoantharia > Hydrozoanthidae > Hydrozoanthus > Hydrozoanthus sils. The sequence goes on along the minus strand of JAOBRD020487212.1, from coordinate 5,587 downwards.
AAGGGTAAAATTGACGCTCCGAATCGATTTTGGGCTGCTGTTGAACCGTACTGCGCAGAAATCACAATGGAAGACTTGAAATTTCTTGAAGACTCTATGAAACCAGATGACGATGAGCAAGAATATTTCAAAATACCAGTATTAGGAAAACATTATAGTGAAAAATGGGCGCAGGAAGATTTGTTAGAGGAACAAAATGAAGGAGCAAGGCTGCCAGAAAAAGGCAAAAGAGGGACTCTGTCTAGTAACACGAGTGATAATGCGAGTAAAAAAGACAAAGCAGCTCTTTCTGTCAAGAAAGCAAATTTAGCTGGTCTGCAAACTGAGGATGAAGGATGTGCATTTGGAAGTCTTACTCAAAGACTAGTTTCTGCATTGATCGAAGAAAACATGATTGCACCAATGACTGATCAAATACTGAGCAATGAAAACAGAAGTAATGAAACTGCATCAACAAGGAGTGGTAATAATGCCCCTCGCGCCCCTGTGAAAACACCTCATGTACCTCATACCCGCACCCTTGAAGCTAGGATCAGAGAGGAACTTATTTTCCAAGGCTTGTTAGATGGTGAAGACCAGGAAGATGAGGATAACGATGATGAAGTGCTTTCAGAATTGAAGAGACATCAGAATGAACTCCGTGCTTTGATTTCTCACAGTCGACAGCAAAAGCAAGAACTGTGCAAGGCAGCTCAAGAGGAAATGAAGCGGCAAGAGCTAAGGCATAGAGGGCAACTTGTAGATTCAGAAGTAATGGAAGCATTTAGAAAACTTGCAGCTTGCAAGCAGAAAAGAAAGTCACCAACAAAGAAAGAAAAAGAAATTGCTTACAAAGCACTCAAAGAAAGAGAGGCAATTTATAGGGTTCTAGGTAATACTTAAATATCAACATTAATTTGTCCCTTAATTACAGGTTACATAGTACTACAGTAGATATTGTGTTAAAAGGTGTATTTTATGTTCAACAGTGTTTTAAACAGTATTACTATATCTTTATATTTGTCAAAGGATGCTAAGCATTTAATCCAGTATCTCAATTGTTCAACAGTTTAATTAGAGGCATAAAAAATACCATGCTGTTGGTCTTTCACTTAATTTTAATCTGGTATGTTTGAACTCCTAAGTTTCTTAGTGGTTTAAATTATAATAATCACTTAATGGTTGGTCAGTTTTAACATATGAGCTGGTGCCTCAAACATGTGTCATTTAGGATTGAGAATGCCATTGACAAAATTGATAAATATTTATTTAAATAACCAGCTGGTCACAAGGTCCTATGTCAGTTCCTTTCTGGATGCTTTAAGAAAAGATGAAAAAAATATTTTCAAGTTAGGTAACCTTTATGAAGAATATGACATCCTGCTGAAGGCTATATGATGCAGTCGAAACATTGCATACTGTACATTTCTCAAATTGTCCAGTAAGAGATTTAATTTATCTCATGAATATGACATGGTGTGCATAAATCCAAATTCCCTAGTGCCAGATAAAACAAAAATAGGTCATGAAAATGTGCAGCAAAACATAGAATCTGACATTCATTGTACCAGGAAAGGTTTCAACATAATAGACCATTTCTGAATTACGCTCCACTGCACACAAACAAGACCTTCAAGTTGCGGTGAGCACCTAGCCTCAACTTGAAGGTTATATTTCTGGGCAATGGAGCAAAATTTGGAAGTGGCCTATTTTGTATGAGCTGTACTTAGCAGTGCCAGGGTTTCAACACATTTTTGGAAAAATCAATTTTTGTATTATCTGTTAATTAACTTCGAGTGACTTGAATTTGGTTTTTGAATGTCTTTATCCAAGTAGTGAACAATTGCTAACAATAGCCCTTATGCATGTTTATGCAAACTAGTCAATTTCACCCCCAAGCCTCATATTCAAGAAAAAGGTGTAAGCATTTTGCATGTGCAAACCATGTTCATGAAGGAATTCTTTTCATTTGTGGACGCTTTGGAATTTGATTTATGAAAATATTCACACTTTTGTAATTCGAAAGCAAGGCTTGGGGGTGTTTGACGTAAACATGCATAAGGTCTATTGTAAGTCGTGAACTGTTTCAAGAAAACAAGACTTCTTCAAATAGTTAATTTTTTAAAAGGTTTTGTGCTTAGTACTAAGGAAAAACAATTGAAACAGTTTTTAAAGGACTCGTGACCTACTGCCTTACTGTATTGGAGTTTTTTGTCCAGTAAAAGGGCATCACATGGTTGATTTTGACCAATAACCCTCCAGGTTTTCTTAATAAAAATCAATCTTGGGTTATAAATCTCACATTTTTGAGTTTAAAATAATATTTCTTATATGATGTTGATACTCTCATTTCCCTGAGATGGTTTAGACTTTAATTAAGAAAATTAACAGTTATCTGTTGAAATAAGAACACTCCAACAGGCCAAAAAGAAAAAAAAATAGTTTGATGAAACTAGAAAAGATGGATCGAGATACCTGTGAGGCTCTTTGAAAGTGTAAGAAAGGCATGTTTTAATAGGTTGAAAATTTACCTAGGACTTGATATTAACATGTTTAAAAACCGGTTAAAAATTTACCGAGGACTTGTTATCTGTCATGCTGAGTTTTGTAAGTGAAATAATGTGCATAAAGAATGTGCATACTGTAGTTGTACAAACTGAAATACGAGTTTATGTATCTTACTTAGAACATACAATACGGACACCACCCTAGGTTGAGGTGTTCATAAAGTAGTAGAGCGTATTAAATTTGCGTTTCTATCTCTCTTTCATGAGTGATCTGCCCCAAGGTAGGTCCAGACCTAAATTATCCGCTGCACTGCTAGTCTCCTTACGCTTTCATAAGATTCACCATCTTTAACCACATCCAGCATTTTTGTTTTTTATTTTACCACTTTAGATTACAAACGCATTTTTTATTAACAAGTTTCTTACAAATGTGGAAGGCGAAGGAAACAAAACAGCCCATAGGGGCTAACAAGTTCCTACACCTTACCTTCGTTTTTAATATCAAAAGAGTGGAGACAAATTGCTAAACAACTTAAACAAATAGACACAGACTAATTATAGATTATGCCAAGATTATTTCCTCTTCCTGGAGACCTATTTGCCTTAAATTATGCGTCCCAATAATGTAGCCAGGTTATCTTTCTTCTGTGGTTGATGATCATTACATCCCTTTCTTCCCTTATCCACCGTAGCACTTCGTCATTACTTATTTAGCCCGACCACATGATGTTCAAGATCTTTCTCCACATCCACACCTTACAACTTTCCAATCTAGTAATCTCTAAGCACAGGCCATCTTTCCCCACCATGTAGCAGTGTACTCCAAACCCGTCCTGATTATTCCCGTCTTAAGGGTCAGAATAAAGAAAAACCTTCATCAGGAGTTGTCTTCTCTGTACGTGTGATCCTTGATTTAATGTATTTAACCTCCTTGTCGCAGTAACCATCTTGAGTTGTTAAACTTGACACTTGTGCTAACTTGCTTACCACCAAGGAAGACTGAATTCTTACCAGACTGTTTCGAGGTTTTCGTAACCTTGTATAGTCTTCTTTACGTTTATCTTGCCGTACTATTCTGCCACCTCCTGCGTTTTCATTATAAGTTGGAAGCCGTCAACAGAGCACACTACTGTGATCTGGTCACCCACTTATCTCACTGTCTTGTGTCCTCTGACCCGGATGCCTTTTTCCATCTCGCAAGGGATTTTTTTTTGAACATGGCTTCAGCATAGATATTGAACAACGAGGGAGATATACGAATGTTCGTATATGTCTTCTTCCAAGTAGGTAAATTAATGGATTCTGAACTTACAATACTCAATAATACTCGTTGACCATGAAGAGTTTTCACGAATACCCAATCCGACCGCTTCTCTAGAAACAATATAGTCAAAAAAAAATTTTTTTGACTGAAATGCAAAGTTGAACTGAAACAGGCTTCGTTTTGTTCCATACATTCGGAGCGGCAATATTGAGAGAACGCTAAGTGAGAGTCTTAGATTAAAGAAGACTTGAATGCAAGCGTTGCTCTTCTGGGATCTTGTTTAATGGTGATAAAGAATTTTCGCATAATGTCTAAGGTAACAAAGCAACAGATTTTGTGTCACATAGGTTTCACAGTCAATTAAAGAATAAAACACTACACTTTTTATGTAATGCTTTCGTGTTTTAGAGTAATTTATATCTTTATATTGGCAAAATTTTATGTTCTTGGTAGCAGTATAGTACTGGATCGTCCGATGGAATAGCATTTTTTTTGTTTCATTAATAATTTTCATTTAGTTTAATAACTGAGTTCAAATATTAGAAACAGTCATATAAGCGCTGCGCTTGTGAAATCTGGCCAGTGATGAAAAATTAGCAGTGTTGCACATGATATTGGAGACAGCAAGTAAAACAGCACTAAGGCCTCACGGGTCAGAAGAAACCAAGGCCTGAGTGTTAGCAGCCATGGGCAGCTGTTTCGGCCTTGTAAGTAAACTAGACGCGAAGATTGAAAGAGGATAACACACGTACGAGTTAGATCAAGAAAGAGTATAGCTTTAACTTGGCCCAAGTACCTAAGTTAATCAGCTGATTCTATCCTGGTCTTGTTGATGTTTGGTTCATCTACCAAAACTGAGTGCAACCGACATGGTTTCCACATGAGCTATATCTCGATAAACTATTATTTGTCGTGATATGGACCTGGCTCCAGTACTTAATGTGGTCAGATCCCATCCGTGGCTGGTTTTTAGATGTTCTACCGAGGGTGAGTGCAATCGGTTAAGTGACATGACGGTTGTTTGACATTGATTCCACATAAGCTTTACCTCAAAAAAGCTCTAGTTCGTCGTGATGTGGACCTTGTGCAATACTTAAGGTGATCAGATTCCACCCATGGTTGATGTTTAGATGTTCCGCCGAAACTGAGTGCAAACGTTGAAGTGACATGGCAGTTGTTTGACAAGCTCTACCTGGACGAACTTTTGTTTGTCGTGATGTGGACCTGCTCAAGTGCCTAATGTGGTCAGATTCCATCCGTGTATGATGTCTGGATTTTCTTCCCAAACTGGGTGCAGTAGATTTAGTGACATGGCGGTTGTTTGACATGGATTCTACATAAGCTCTACCTCAGATAAGCTGTAATTCGTCGTGATGTGGACCTTATGCAATACTTCAGGTGATCAGATTCCATCCACGGTTAATTTTAAGATGTTCAACCAAAACTGAGTGTAACCGATGAAGTGACATGGCGGTTCTTTGACATGGATTCTACACCAGCTCTACCTGGACAAACTTTTATTTGTCGTGATGTGGACTTTCTCAAGTACCTAATGTGGTCAGATTCCATCCGTGATTGATGTTTGGATTTTCTACCAAATCTAAGTGCAACCGATGAAGTGACATGGTGTTTGTTTGACATGGATTCTACACAAGCTCTACCTGGACAGACTGTTATTTTTTGTGATGAGGACCTGGCTCAATTACCTAAAATGGTCAGATTTCATCTGTGGTTGGTATTTGGATTTTCTACCAAGAGTGATGTGTAACGGGGTTATTGTAGACAAACATTGAACTTAACCCACGTTTAGGGAATCACTCGCGAGGCCGAGATACCA
>JAOBRD020487106.1:0-17514 GCA_027575215.2 Hydrozoanthus sils | reverse complement strand
AAAACCTGTTGGTTGTCATAGTAATTAACCCCAGATTAGAGCTAGTTGTCTTTGGAACAACTGGGCCCAGATTTGATACCAAACAAATCAGGGCAGTGATCTATTTCATTGCAAATCAAATACTCAGTAATATGGCTAGATATAGCCAATGATTGGCTGAAAACTTTTTCTTTGACTACAATTAAGAGAACTTTAGATCAGCGCACAATCTTGAATGAAATGGGTACATCTGATTGACATATGATTTCTAAGGTATTAGTCATGAATTCAAATCAAATTAAAAACATTAAGTCATCAATTTGATGTTGGTTAATTATTTATCAGTCACTCACATCTGAACGAGTCACAAAGCCCATAATTCCAGCTGCCAGAGCCAGGATAAGTCCAAGAGTCAAACAAAGGTAAAACTGTGGAAGCAAATGTTAGTAGTTAAATAAATGTATATAAATTTAGGTCTTTAATTATTTCTATTATAAGCAGTTGGTTTCAAAGTGCTATTAGTGCGGAAATCCGAGATCCTGGTTTTTTTTTTTGCAGAACAGTAAAGTAGAGATATAAGATAAACATACTGCCAAACTTTCTAGATCTAAAAAATTGTTCAAAGTGTGATTTTTTAGGCTTATTCTGGTGTTTTTTAGCCTTCCATTAATCAAGAGCAAATCGCCTGCATCATACCAGGTTGAAAACAGACATCGGATATGACATCAATTAATCAACCCATGCTGCTCTCAAGTTAACTGCATTTTATACAGAGGCCAAATGGGTTCTTTTATTGTTTTTTCACTATAAAATTATTTTTTGGGTGTGTTTTGCCTATGGTTTAGGTTAGCATTATGATTGTATGTATAGCTTTGGTTTTTCTGAGTTGAGTCATTGATGTCATATGACGATTCGCAACAGATGTAATGGCGGACGGCTTTTTTTTGCTCAGTTCATCGGTAAAATAAAGACACTCACAGAGCTCCTACACAATCTATTATTCTAGAAGTGTTAGTTAGCCTTCTAATTTGTAGATTGGCATAAAAATATTTAATGCTGAAAAAGATTCATGACAGTTTTCGCACTAGTAGCACTTTAAAGTTTGAAACAGTAATTATTGTGTAACGATAATTTACAAATGCCGAACATACCTTTTCTACAAGTTTACAATAAGTCATAATTTATAACTCAAAGGCAAATACAGGGTTTCAGATAAGGGCAGGTAAACGGTGAATTTCGCCAGTGCTCTCTTTACTTTTGACGATATTTACCATACCTTCAGTAAGGCTTTCACCAAAGCAATTGTAGGGTTGGAAGTCAGATAACAGTTATTGTGTCTATTAATTAGCTAATATCAAAATAGATGCAATTTGCAAACTAAAAAAATAATTGCTAAACCATTAGCAAGCCACTTTTAAAATTTTTTATCTATATATTTATTTATAAATTATTTCATAATCCACAAAGATTATCCATGATTGTTACATGAGTATATGTGATTGTGTGGTGCAAGTGCCAAGCAATTAAAATACATGAACTAAAAAGGTGCAGTGAAAGTGTAAAACCAACTACTGTAAACAAAAGTGAATCAGTGGTTGAGGTACTGTAAATGACCAGGACTGATTTAAAAGATGCAAGTGTTTCCTTTTTAGCCATAATTTATACCGTCATTTCTGGGCAATTACCCGCGGGTATTACGTTAATTTTCCTCTATTTTGATGTTGCTGTGGGTAATACGGAGGTGCAGGTAATGCGATAATTTCTAAATCATTTGGTATGTATTTTACTCATCCAGTAAAACTGGATAAACATAAAAAGAATTTTTTGTTGTTTACACTGTTCATGTCAATTGCAACACACTCCCACCTTCTGAAGACATCCGATTCACGACCATGCTGATACATTTCGATTCAGTTCATTCACGATGCAGCACTATTAGAAAAGTGACTTCCAGCATGTATTAAAAGGAAACACTTACATAGTACAGGAATCAGTGAACTAGTCTAGTACTGTCTTCAGTTAGAGGGTATTTTGTGTTTCAAGTGACTTCTAAGGCCTTGTAAGCTTGCACTAAATAAATATCTCATGAATCTACTCAATTCGACCCCACCCTGTTTGTGCATTTTTGCACTTGCCCCAGCCTCTCCTTGACCTAACAAAAATGGCACTGAATGATTTGCGATGACATGATGCAACATTAAGTGAAGTTGAAAACATCACTAAATTAGACACGAAACTTGTCTGTTAAAAGTGAGGAGTTCGTGGATGGATAGAGGAGTGCTTTTTCCAATGCAATGGCTGCTAAATAACGCAGTAGTTTTATGCTTTTTATATGGAATATAGCGAGGAGAGCCTTTTAAAACAATTGTTCAAAACAGTGAGTAAGGCTTGGGGTAAACCACAGGTAGCCCAAAAAAATTTTCCAATGAGTTGAATTACCATTTTTCCTCATAAAAGAAACAAAATACATTTAAAACCTAGTTAACCATTTCAAGCCCAGTACTAAATGATACAGTATCAGTTGATAAATTCTCCCAACTAGAGCCTATACTTTTCATTGAACAAGTTTGGGAGAATTTTACTTTTCGTTTTCAGTAGTTTGCTTTCCCTGATCAAAGTCAATTTTCTCTTTATAAAATGTCTTATTTTGTATGTGTCGTGTAAGGAGAAATTCAATATTGATAACCAACAGGAACTAGGTCTAAGGGTTGGTTAAAGAACTGGCCCCCAGTCTTAAAGTTATAACAAGGCCCTAAAAACTCAAAAGGAAAATGTGACTTGTTAAAGATATAAAAACATTCATCATCAAATAAGCAATCATCAATCAAACATTAGCAAATACACAATTAACTTGAAATAACTTACTACTTTGAAACAATGATCAATTTCTTTGCGAACTGCAACCACAGCAACCACGGCTGCTATGAGCACTAAGACACCAGCCACAATCAACACCACAGCTGCAATCAAATAGTTGACTCCAATCAACTTGGAGTTTTCTGTTTCTGTGTTATATGTTGCAGCTCCAATAGCTATCATGATTATTGAACACACCTAAATAAAAATGCAATAAAAAATTGTTTTTTTAATGCACTGGCAAGCAACTAAGATGTTCCTGAAACAAATCTGGTAAATAAATGTGATTGCTTTCGCAAGTGTGCTAAATTTTTATAATTTTGATCCTGGTCAATACGAACATTCATTATAAGGCTACATGATAGTATGCGCGCTGTGATTGGGTGCTGAGAGGGCTGGATTTTCTTGTAACGTCCGCAGGCATTATGAACTTTTTTCTCCGCTGTAACCGAATTCGTTCCGTTGATGAAGGAGTCTGTAGCTGCCCTGGCACTCTCTTTAACAAGTTGGATGTTCAGTATTTGATTTTTATATTTGGCACAAAGCTTGCACCAAATGTAGGCCACCATCGTTCGGTCACTTTTCCAGTCTACTTCAGTTTTTGAACCAATTATCTCATCTTTCTCCCATTAGCGAAATGTTTCAAGAGAAATTGAATTACCTTTTTGACTGTCGCCATCAAGAGTGATTCGTAAAACTTTTATAGAAATATATTTTGGATTTTGTTATTTTGATTTGGTTCAAATAAATGGATGGCCTTTGTAAAGAAATGTAACTATATCCGGTGAAATAGTAATGACAAGAAACATGACCTTAATTAAGATAAGACTGAAACATACAACGTATGTGTAGTGTTGAAATGTAATCCAGTAAGGAAACAACAAAGCGTAGTGTTTGAATGTGTGATGGTATTGATGTTTATTTAAGGCCGCTACACACTGCATGATTTTTTGTTGGAAGGTCCCCCGAAAGGATCTGATTTTTTTTTAAAAAAAAGTTTCAAGTCAAGTTAAAAAACTTTGGGCATGTGATTATAAGCAGTTAAGCAGTTCCGGTGTGCGATCAATCGCTCGCCTCAGAAATGTGAGGCATGTGCTGAGGCGTCCATGTGTGATCACACACCTCTCAGCGAGAGGCATGGCCATGCCAGTGTGGGTGAAAGAGACTACAACTAGAAATTTTGCTTGACTTTGAAATCCTTGCATGTTTCTGAACAATATCTTAATTGAACTTTGATGTGGAAATTGGTACTGTTGGAAGTTTATAAAAACCTTTTTTTCCTAATAATTTTTTCAACTGTCAGAGTTGAATTTGTGCTCATTCCGAACAAACGTGGTCACTGTGCTAGGGCCTCGATTTAATGTTATTGAGAGCGCGTGACCGGATGTGAAAAACCAACTTCCGCTGTATTTTATTTCGCATTTTTTTTTCAAAAAAAATCTAACGAAATTCGAAAAAGCCATATAATAAATAACTTATTAACCTCAATCGCTCATGAGTTCTTTACTGGGAAAACTCAGATCTCGGTCTTGTGGTACGAACCTCGCTATGCTCGGTCCGTACATCAAGACCTCAGTCTGAGATTTCCCAGTAAAGACCTTGCTATCGGTTAATAAGTGTTATACAGTACAATATGTTGTTTTATAAAACAATAGGGAAAAATAGGGATAAAATAATAATGCTCCTTAAGTAGTGGTATGGTTGTCCTTGTTGAAAAAAGCTGTTTACCCATGGCCAAGATCTACATGCCCACCAGGTTATCTGTACTGAGAAAAACTGTATATTTTACACACCTGCCGGGATATCCATATCAATTGAGAAAATGTAGGAATAAATGACTGCATGTGGCAACTGCTTTTATTAATTAGAATACTACAGTAATGGAGGGCTTTTGTATTCCAAAGAAGGTTTTTTACTGACCACTTTTTTTGTTTACAAACATATGCCACTTGATCATGAACTAAGATTATATAATCACACTTTAATGCAAATGAAAAATGGAATAAATTGTACATGCATTTTCATAAGAACAATTTTTAATAACAAAATGGCTCAAACTTGCCCATTCCCAGTAGTTAATAAAAAATTCAAGAACCTAAGTATGTATTTTAAATCAAGGCCCAGATTCAAATGAACATGAATGGGTGGTTTATTCCAGAGCAACTTGACATCAAAACCTCACTTATCTGAGGCACAGTTTTAAATTTTTATACCAAGTGATCAGAGCATAAAAAATCATCGCATCAGCAAACCAGATTTTTCCCAATATTTAGATACACTCAAGCTTTGTCTTTTACAAGAGACAAATGCTCTAAAATGAAAAGTCCCATTCTGAAAAACATGTTTAAAGCTAGTGTGCAACATTACATATCAACCAGCTTTTGATTAAAATTTCAACACAAAGTACTGCATGTAAATAAGCAAAACTTTTACAATATTTGTGATGCAAAATACATTATATATAATACTTTGAGTCATTATTGTTTCAAGATACTTACAAAGCAAAGGGCACCAACGCCATAAAACAGGGTTTTGCCTTTATTCATATTGCTTTTCACTCTTTACCTACAGATACCTAGGATTTGCATAAAAAACATAAATTTAAATTTAAAGTACACTACTGATAAACAATTACTATAAGCAATATTTTGAACTGGTGAGAGTTAACCCTTTGACTCCTGAAACGGCCTAAACCGGCCGGGACGCAATGTTCTGTTTTTCCTGAAACGGCATAAACCGGCCAGCCAGAGACGACTCCAATCTTGAGCCTCTCCCCTCCCCTACACAGTTTAGTATTTGCTTCTATTGTTTTTTCTTATTTAAACAATAAACAGCCAATCAAATTACTCCAAACGCGCATATAAATTTACTAACATGAGGGAGATCACATCAGTTGAAATTCGACATCACTTGTGAAGTTGAATGTCAATGGCGGTGGTGTGTGAAGAGATTAGTTATGGCAAGTTTCTGGCAATTTTTGGAAAAAGCGATGAGGAAAACGATGAAACTTTAGATGCAGATGCTAGCGATTTCAATGAAGATATTTTTGCCTGCAATTTGGAAGAAGGAGAAACTAGTGAAGACGGAGCCAAAGAAGATAAAAGGAACAGTGCCTGTGACCTGACTTTCGAGACCTTGCCTTTAGATCCTTCTATCTCGGGAATTCAAGTTCCTATTCCGGAAAATCCTTCGGCGTTATTTTTTATAGAGCTTGTTGTTTCAGAAACAAACAGATTAGTGAGACAAAAACGAGCCAACAAGCCGGAGCTTCTTTCAAAGTGGTGTGACATTTCCATTCAAGAGTTCAAGTGCTATTTAGGTCTTTGCATAATGATGGGCATTTGTGTTTTACCTGCGGTCACCGATTAGGGATGGACCATTAGAAAAACCCGGAGGGGGGGCAGAAAAAATTCGGTGCACGATTATTTGTCTGCAGGATTTTTTTTTCAGGGGTTCAAGCTTTACAAGATTTTTTTTTTGGCATATTTTGCCCCTACACCCAGTACAACTTTTCCCATCAATATATACTATATAAACATCAATAGGCTTTGTAACACTACTATACAGGAGAGAGTGCTTTGCTGACTTTACAAACGTTAACTATACCCAATGATTCAATAGAATTTTTTGGTCAAAATTGCATTGAAGTTCATCTAATGATCTTGATATTTGAGTATACAGTTACTGGAATAGTCAGATGTGGTTGACAAATTCAAAAGTAAAGCAAATTATGCACTGCAGGATAAGCTATCATTAAATCTTAGAGAATTAGATTGGGGTCTGTCCTGCCAACTGACCTGACCTTCTCCATACAATCAAAGTATTAAAGCCAGGAAAATGCTACGCCTACCTTGACCTTTTTATAGAGCAAAGTATACTGAATGGGATAAAATCACAAAATGCTTTAATTTATAATGTGCTTGGTATCACCCTAACAGTTTTTCAGCCAAAATTTTTTAATGTTGAAATATTCATTGCAAAATGACTATCATGTTTTATTCATAAAGAATATAAGAAAGTTGTTGTTGAATATATTAGTAAAACAGAAATTATATTTTATCTATTTAATATCAGAATCAACTCACTCTTGTTAAAATACAGATTTTTGAATACTTTTATTTGATGTCAGTATTAAATTACTGTATAGTTTGACTAGCTCCTCCACTAAATCCGCGCTTGTTAGTAGAAGCAATAACAAAGTTCTAGCTGTCATTCGGTGGGTCAGTTAGGTGTCTTTAACGAGCGTGTCACACTGTAGCCTCCTCGGATGCTTGCTTGATGCTTTGTCTAGGTCACACATCAAATGTACATGGAGATGAGCCAAGGAAGAAAGCTTCTCTTGACCCATGGTGGCTGTAGCATACGTGTGGAGGTACCTCTACTACTACTATGCCTCTAAATTCCCTGGGGAACAAAGGGCCGCAACAAAACTCCTCTTAGGCGTTTCACTGCACTCTTTCTTTTTTTTTCTTCCTTCCTTTCTTCCTAGTCATTTCTTAACGGAACTTTTCGGACAGTGGGGAGAGGGGGGGGGGATGTAAGTGCAACCTGTGCAATCCCCCTGTCTACGTGCCTGCATTGAAATATCTATTAATCAAAAAACACCAAAGTAGCAAGTGACAGATCCGGGGTTGATTACACATATTCAATGGCATCTTCCTTTTCAGTGTGGTTTATCAAAAGAGACTACAAAACATAGGAAACAGGAAGGGAATCTAAAGCTGGGTCCCCCCTTTGTGAATTTTTAGGGTGAGGAACCCCCCTCTACATGGGAAGGGTTCCTTGGGATTGACTTTAGCATGACTGGCCAAGACTTGTACTTTATGGATGTTGTTTGGAGTTATGACTTCAACGCACTGCTTCAAACTGCCCTTGCAAGAATTTTTTTTTTCGGGCTAAATTGCCTGCAGGATTTTTTTTCAAACAAATTTCCCTTGCAGGATTTTTTTTGGGAATTGTCATCCCCCCCCCTCCGGGTTTTTCTAATGGTCCGTCCCTTAGTAGTCTTCTAGTATATAAAACGGCCATCATCAGGGCTGTATCATTATTAATAATAACACTTTGTAAATTAGTTAAGCACTGTAAATAGTTTTAGATAGAAGATCATCGTAGTTGTATCTCTGAATGAAACTGTTTTGTATTGTGCAGGTCAGCTCTGTTGATCTGCGGGGATTAACATTTTTTTTTTGAATAAGGCGTTTATTCTATTCTATTCTATTCTAGTTACGGCGCGTTTCCAAGTTTAATACTGGGGACGTGGGTTCGTATTCCACTTCTGACACTATGTAACGCTCTCACTTTAAACAATAAATAGAGTCCGAAGAACTTGTATGTTTAACACAACACTTCTTTCTAAGCGGAAAGCATGGCCGGGTCAGTCATGTTATGTAACGTTCACGTGATCCATAACCGGAAGCACGGTTGAAGGAAGTACATCGTCACAAATAGTTGTAATTTTATTGTGCCGTTTTCAGCGGCGGTTTTGACTGCCAGTTTCGTTTGCTGTTTTGTTAAAGTGCCTATAACATGAAATATTTTGTTACGTCAATGGATGACCTTTCTAAATGAAGAACAGAGGTGAAAGAATTTTGTCAAAATTTGCTATGGTTCTCGAGATATTTTAAAACATTGTTTCAATTGTTGTTGGAAGACAAATTTTCAATTCTTTGAATTCTGCTGTCAATCCTTAACCTTTGGACGAGAATTAGCAACGACTGAAGAATTTATGGTATATAGTTTTTAAAAAAAATATTGAATGCGTCGGCGAGTAGTATAGACTTGAAGTATTATATGATAAATGAATTATCGTCGCCGTGAGATGATGAGAAAAGCTGACGTTTCGAGCGTTAGCCCTTCGTCTAAGACTCTGAAGAATACCTTGAGATAAATCATCAGCCCAAATTTAATTTGGCTTAACTTGATCCAAAGGATTGGCAGCAGGTTTTGAAAAGTTCAAAATTTGCCTGGCCAAAAACTGACATCATCAGTTGAAAATTTTAAATGTTAATACTTCAAGAACCATAATAGATTTTGACAAAATTTTTCACCGCTGTTCTTTATTTAGCTAAGTCTGATCCGCTGACCTAACAAAAAAAATATTTCACAACACAGCCGGCACTTTGAGCTTCTAACATGTGTTGGTCAAAAATGGGAAGAAACAGAGATATACTACAGTTATAATTGTGACCACTTGTACAGTTCTAAAAAATACTGGTTTGGCAAGAAAATTTTTGCAAAAAAAAATCAGTTTTAAAATCATTGACTTTATAAGATAAAAGCCTGCGTTGTTCAGCTAATTAGTTTGCTTGCAAGTGTTTTCGATCATACCATTCTTTTTATACAATCGGTAATAACATACATAATGTTAATTTTTCTAGATCTTGTAATAGCGTTGTGCACTCTAACTGGCCTTGCTTAAAGTAGAAAATTTTATCCAAAGTGTCTCAGAGGCATGTTTGACAAAAATGGTCATAGGGAAATATAGCAATCTTGAAAATATACACGAATTATTTTATACTGTACAGAACTTCGGCTGGCTAAAGCAGCCTTCTTTGGCAGAGTTCGTATTTTTTTGACTTTCTGAAATTCCAAGACTTTCAATGACTTTTCTCGATTTTTTATTACCTAGCATTGTTATTTTTTCCCTCAATACATCAAAAGTAGAACTTTTCTTTTTTCCCTTTTCCTTGCAAAATGCAAGCAAATGAAGGTAAAGAACGGGACGTTTAGTTTTAGACATAGTAGCATTTCGAAGTTCGACTTTAGAAATTAAAATGGTTTAATTCTTGAACGGTTTAATCGCACTGCGTCTCCACGAGTCATCTCTCCGGTGAAATCATTGATTATTCAGCAAAAAGGCGTCTAACTTTATGGAAATAAATGGAGTGGTTATATTTTATTCTACAAGTTGTTGCTAATCTAAATTATGCCAATTTCCATGAGCCTAATAAAAATTCCATGACTTTCCAGGCCTGGAAAATGAAATTCTAAAATTCCACGACTTTCCAGGTTTTCCATGACCTGTACGAACCTTGTTTGGGTAATGAAGTATGCTACGCCAGCAAAAATATAGTATTTGACAAAAGAATGATGTTATTTCCAATATTTACAAAACCTGGAAAATTACTGCAAGGTTCAGAGGTTAGTATTACAGTTGGTTCGACTCACACTGACATGGAATGCATATCCTCGGGTGTGGTCACTGGTCACATTGGTGTATGCTGGGAGAAGATTTAAATCCTAACCCTTTCATCCCAAAGAGAGCCCAATGATCAGTTTGTTAATTCTCATTACCTATGTCTTATTTCTCTAAGTAGTTTGGGAGAATTTCTTAATTCATCTACCATATATAGTTTAAGAGAATTTCATAATAATTCATCTACCACATGTAGTTTGGGGGAGTTTCTTAATTCATCTACCATATATAGTTTAAGAGAATTTCATAATTCATTTACTATATGTAGTTTGGGAGAATTTCATAATTCATCTACCAGAGTTATTGGTGGATGATCAAATTTCATATTCTCAACACTGATCAATTTGTTTTCAATTGTTACTGTAAGGGGAATTAAGATGTTAGCAAATGCTGCAGGAGTGAAACGGTTAACAGAGTTTCAATTTAACTGTAGCATTTTGTGGGAGGATAAAAGGTCATTTAGTAAAGGAGAAAGAGAAATTTGCAGGCCATTCCAATGCACAGCTAACATAAGTACACGTCTCTCAGAGCTAAGAAATAAGTTTTATTGCTTTGTAAGACATAAACTTTTGATCATAATCATATACACCAATAATAACTTTGGAATTCAATTTAAAAGTGAAAGCATTTTAGTTATTGTTTCCCATTTCACCATTTCAAAATTTTTTCAAAAATTCTTCATTCTATTCATGCACAAAATTTTATAGTAAATACTTTTAAAATCTCTAACTCCTGCTTTAGCTCAGATTATTATAAATACGAATTGGTATAAAAAATAAAACAAAACATTTGAACTTGAAGTATGCAAAAAGTAACATACTCAACGAGATGGAATAATAAAAGTTTCAGTACAAACTCTTTGTACTAATTGCTTAACATTTTGTAAATAAGAAAGCTCCATCTGGGGCCTACAAAGGGGTTTTGAGGAAAGGCAACCTGGTCTTAAATTGAGGCAACAGACAATTGTCAAAGCGCTGACAAGCAACAGAAGTTATCTGGAAAAGTATGACAGTTTGTAACACTCAAAACATCCAGGAATACATGTAATCGGTTTTGCATGATAATTTTTGTCCAAGCTTAAATTTTTTTGAGCATGCTTATGAAACAGACACATTTGTTCATCATGTTTACACGATTGTTTTTGACAATGAGTGCTAAAGAAATTAGCAAAGCAAATAAAATTATGACAGTGACATTTTACACTTAAAAAAGATTGCACCCCTTTGTAGGCCCCTCATCTGTAAGTTTACAAAGATTTTGATTCTGAAAGTTTAATGATTTTTGTGTTTTGGTCTAGACCTTTGAAAAAAGGCTGAAAAAGTTAGTTAGGACTGGGAACAAGCGTGCAGAAGTGAGGTCATAAAAAGCCTTATTAGTAATTAGTTAAATTATTCGGGTGACAGGGACTGCAGAGCTACTTTGAAAGTGGGGGGGCTGACTAGTGACTCAAAGTGGGAGGGCTGAAAACACTTTTTCTCAGTAACTCTTTATAACTTTCAAAAAAGTGGGGGGGGGGAGAGACTGAAGCACTCCAGCCCCTCCCCCTCCCCCTCCGCAGGCCCTGGTTGAACATACAGGGCTTGCCATTTGAGGTGAGCGATTGTATTGCTCATGCAAAATTGACATGAGGAAAGCATTTAATTGCTCACCTTTCTTCCAGGAAATGCCCACATCATTGGGAAATACAGTTTTAGTAATGTTTTGTGATTCGTCCTATACACATTGGAAAAATTCATGTGCAAACACTTCCACAACAACGAGAACAATCAATCATGCATGTTTATTGTCTTGTGGACAATAGTACGGTTTTAGGAAAACCAGCTCACACTTTTTAACTGTTTTCATTGAACACTGTTGACGAATTACAAAAGGCATTTCTGATTTTAGAGTATTTTCTTACTCTTGTTTAAATTCTCTATATACAGTAGGTTGTCAATGTGAGTGGAATTACTTCAAATTTGGATCAAATTCAAAGTAACACTGGTGCACTGTGCTTGTAAGAGTTTCTTTCATACCCTCATCACTTGGAAAAGACAGATTTTTGTCACTTGCCAACAATTTTCAAACAGCAAGTCCTGAATAAAGAGTTTCCGCTGCTCTAAATGGTGGAGGCTGACATGTTATGTCAGCTATAATCACCTTACAAGTGCACAAATTTTCAAAATGGTGACCTCAAGTTCTGTCTATCTTTAGAAGGAAGGGTTAAACTCCTTGAGGGAAAATGCTATTCTGAATTCAAGCACAAAGGTTTTCTAGACACTTTTCAATGGTAATGCAACATTCCTATGACAAAATTGTTCTAAGTAGTGAAAGAGAAAACTCTAGGTGAAAATGTTTCAGATGTCAATACATGCGACTGAGCAACTGGTGATAACAATAATTGCAAAAACCTTTGGCAATTGTTATTTTTTTCTCCTTGATAATTACCTGTGAGTAATTTTACTAAAACAATAATTTGCCTCAGGCTTAGTTAATATCTGGGTGATGAATAATTGGGCATCCACAGGACTTTGTCTCAAGGATTGTTCACCAAGAGATATTCAATTTACCTTTGGTGAATAAGTGTTAAACAAAGCATACTGTCAGTGCTTTATCTATTATGTCAGTCACTTGCCACACTCAGAAATACTTGATGAGGAACTCAAGTTGGTGAGTTAATGACTTGATACAAAATTTTGCAGAGTAGACTTTTGGCTTTTTTGACTTACCTCACTTGCATGTACTTGTACCCAGTCCTAACAATATTTGATAGCCACTTTGAAAAGAGGTCACTCACCACATATAAAGTAAAGGTACAGCTGTATAATGCAATATTGCATGTAACACTGTGCGTGTTTGAGCCTTTACTTATAAGTGGCAACATGGAAATCATTGCTTAAATATTGTAGGAGTAAGAACAGTTTCTATATAGTTTGCATATAGTTGGATGCAGCAATTTCATTGTGCACAATGTTGCATGCAATGTTGCATCATGTAGCCATACCTTACAACTACATAATGTCATAATTTTAACAAATATTAATTAAAACTATAATGGCATGATTTTAACAAATATTAAGCCTCAAATAATTCTTAGTACATTATATTAAACTTTTATTATTAACTTACACTAATTTTTAAAGATTATTGTATTTTAGCTTGTCAAAAAACTTCAAAGATAAAGTCTCTTAGTAAATTATCTTTGTCTTTACTGTTTACTTGATTTATTAACTAAAATTCTTGTAAAATAAAAACTTGATATGCCAAAATTTAAAAGATCTACAAATGTGACAGGCTAAAGTATGCAGAATTCTTTCACATTTTGTCAAAAAGTTAATAATTAAACTCAAAAATAGGTTGATATAATCAAAAATAACAAGTCAGTCAAGCTATCGAATCTATCTCCGGGGGGAGGGTATAAGACTTTGTTATTGCCTGCTATAAACAAAACCAGACCAATTTCAATTTTTTTAAATCTTTCTTCGATACAAGGCTTAGGGAAGAAAGAAAAACTTTTTTAAAATAAATTATTCATTTTGCAATGCCAATGCTATTTCTTTAGTTTTACTCCCCTGAGCCTCGTATCCAAGTAAGAATTTTAAAATATCGAAATTGGTCTCTTAAGTGGGGGTCAAGTTGACGAGAGTTCAAACTTTCATCTCAATTGACTGCCAACTCTCATGCATTATCATAAACTCTCACATGCTCTCATCAATAATTTTAAACATGTTTGAGTTTTGGTAGAGAGTTGATGAGAATTTTATACATTTTTTTGTGGCTGTTGTCAACTTTCATCGCTGTTTGACTGTGCACATGAGAGTTGAGAAAAACTCGCACTCAAAACTCTCATTCAAAACTCTCATTGACTCTCATCCTCGTTTGACCCAAGCTTTAAAAAGGGGTGTTGAAAATACAGTATCCTAAACCTCAAAAAAAAATCCCCCTCCCCCCACTTGCCCCTCCAAGAAAAAGTACTACAGAGCTTATCTTATTTACAAAATCCCAGATGTGGTCCATAAACATTTCGTTAAAAATTCACCCTTATGACTTCAAAGATGTAACTGTTTGGTAGATGGCTGTGTGGTTCCTTGGCTTGTTCTTTCTTCATCTTCACATGCCTTTGGTTTTACTTCTTTCCACCAATTGTCACGATAAAGATGCCTCATTATTTCAATACCTCCGCGAGGAACACAAACATCAAAGAATCCAAAACGTAATTTGGGCAAAGGAAACTCCACAACCCAAGCAGGAAATGTGTGGTGAGTTCGGTAATTTATAAACGCCACCCATGACTCGAACCCCCTCCTTTGCATCCAGCCATTATTGTCATAAAATGCAAACATGTCCACAGTCAAAGGCCAACCTTTTTTTGAAACAGTCAGCGTTCCACTATAAAGCCATTTGTTATTTACACTGAGTCCTTTTGCTTCAAAAGGCGCAATAAATTGTTCTATAGTGTATTTAGAGAAATTTCCTTCGCCGTGAAATCCTAAGTCAACGTCGTTGTCCCAAGGCAGTGGTGCCTGAATTCGCCTTGCTCCCCATATCGAGCCATACATAAGCCAATGTTTAACTCCTAGACTGTCGAGAGTTTGATGAACTTGGAATGTTAGATTTAAGAGCTGGTTCATCTCTTCTCTGGTATTTCGACACCTCGTGACGGGATGCCAAGGTTTATCTGTGTAATAGGCAAAGCTCTGAAGATTTAGGAACACGTACAGTCCAATCGCTCCTGCTATAGCAGCCAAAATTAGAGTTCTCGTTAAAGCCCTCTTAAATCGAAACCTCATGTCCTGATCAATTCTCACTCATCGACCATGAGTGTGTTAAAAATAGTAGCGTGGATGTAATGAAAAAAGTAAAGCCATCTATTTTAAAAAACAACTTCAATGTCACTCGCACTTCAGTTTATTCTTCCTCAGGGTCTTTTCGGCTATAAAGAAAGCGTCTTACGGGAGGCCTGGAGACAAAGTAAAAACGCACTCGTTCCCAGTACACGCCAAAGACCACAGGCCACCCGGGATTTATAGTTGTTTTGCCCTCTATGTTATTAAGTAATTAAAATTATGATAACTACTATTTGAAAACTTTCTGACATTTTAATGTTCGGAAGTTAGCTTTTTTAGGGCGATTAAAGATTTTTAGACCCTTTTTTATGTTGCCCGATAATTCGATCGTCTGTATATTTTCGTAATAGGCCTTATGCATGTTTACGTCAAACACCCCCAAGACATCACGAAAGTGTGAAATAAATCAAATCCCAAAGCGTCCACAAATGAAAAGAATTCCTTCGTGAACGCGGTTTGCACGTGCAAGATGCTCACCCCTATTTCTTGAATACGGGAGGGTGAAATTGACTAGTTTGGCGTAAACATGCATAAGCCATAAGGCCTATTAATAACTACAAAAATATTCGGACGATTGAATTTTCGGGCAACATAAAAAAAGGTCCAAAAACTTTTAATCGTCCTAAAAAACTAACTTCTGAACATTAAAATGTCAGAAAGTTTTCAAATGATAATTATCATGATTTTAACTACTTTATAACATGGAGGGCAAAATAATTCGAGCTGATTGGCTAATTGTAGGGGCAAAATTACTTAGCGCTGATTGGTCGCTAGTACACTTCCAAAAATTTCCAAAGAAATTCCGAAAATTTTTAAAAGTCTCAAAAACGCCTTAGAAACATTTTCTGAAGATTTTCGAAAATTTCCAAAGATTCCCAAACGTTTTCGAAATTCGAACACCTCTGAAGATTTTTCGAATTTTTAGAAAAAATCATAAAAATGCCATAGAAACGATTTCAAACCTCTTCCAAGATTTCCGAATGTTTTCAGAGGTTGCAAAGATTTTATTTCATCTCCAGCAGTTTTCGAAGAGACTTGGAATAAATGAGTTAAGTTATACAATGCTTTCTCTTAGGATCCCGCAGAGAATGAAGAATTTTGCCCTCGATGCCCTAGTTCCTTGTAAAATTTAGGATTAATATCACTTGTGTTTTCAATTTTTTCCAAATTTTGGAAAAAGTTGAAAACACTAGTGAAATTAATCCTTAGTTTTACTCGGCCTCATGCGATTACCAATACAAATAACTAATTGTTAAATTATCTTTAATGTGACGTCGCAAGATTATTCAAACTGACCTGCTAACAAACTCAATTTCATCGGGTCAGTGGCGTAGCCAGCTTGTATGCCTGAAGGCCCAGGCCATCAAATTATTTTGAGAGGGAAAATAATAGTATTGTGAAATTATTTTAATTGTATCCAATAAAAAGAAGAAAAGTAACAAACTTTTTAAAGAACCTGTTAAAATTGGTTTTTTTTCCAATGAATGCTGTGTGGTTAATACTCGCCCAAATATTACGAGTGGAGGGAAAACTTAGCTAATAAATGTCCCAGTCCCCAGGCCGCGCCTTCATTATCAGTATGTTTTTTAAAATACAGATCCAACGCTAAAAACTTTTTTTTTCTTCCAGAGAAGACAATTTCTAGCATTGGCACCGGAGGAAAATCTTCGCTAGATAACGATTTTAGTGTTATCCTGACGAATCAGAAATGCAATTTTCAAAAATTTCCCAGGGGTGCATGTATCAAGACCCCCCTAGAAAGGCTTGTGCTTTGGGCGCTCGTTCTGCTATATGGGCCTGCAAAATTTTCAGATCCTTGCTACACCACTGCGGGTGACACCCAGTTTTTCAACAAATCTCCAGATCACCAAGTTGGAGGTCGGTTTTACCCAATTCTTTTTTACTTTTGAACTCGAAACATTTACAATTTCCGTAATTTTCTCGAACAAAAACTCAAATAGTTTGGAGAAAGGGAAATCCAAACATTAATTTTGAAAAAATGTGGAATATTTGGTTGATGATACTGTACATGGTAGAAATACCGTTTTTTATGAATAAAAACGGATGAGAGCATAAAACACAACAAAGCAAACTTTAATGGGTATTTTTTAATGTACATTTACATATGGCTTAGAATCAGTTCCAACTACATTGCAGTTTGTTAAAGTTCTAACTACCCATGTGACTGGCTGCCAATTAATTTAATTATGAAAATTGAAGACATGATAAAATAGCAATATTTGATTCAATTGATAAAAATAAATAATGGTGCTATACAAGTACACATAAAATTAAGGATCCATACATAGCTGGCTTAATTTTACAAAGTAACACAGGTCAGAACAGGGATTTGCATTGCTACACATAAAACAAAGCTAATGAAGGCTATTGCAGAAATCTAACACCGGTTAATATCATTATGTTATACATAATTATTAAACATCGTTGACCAGAATGGAGGAAGTGGCTATACCCAAGACACTATGACACTGTACATACTGGAAAATTACACTATTTTACTAGTTAATACAAATTTTTACTTGTTCCAACAGTTAAAAAGTCTTGTATCCAAGAATTCAAAAAGTAATGATCATCCAAAAGAAATATTTTTGGCCCTCCTATTAACATTATTAAGTAAACACCCCCCCCTCCCCCCCC
>JAOBRD020486995.1:0-17514 GCA_027575215.2 Hydrozoanthus sils | reverse complement strand
TTATACATGATTCAATACTCTAACTTGTATAACATGGTTGCTCTGAAAGCTCAGTCAGCAGGTCGTGGTGCTAATAGGACGGAATTCAGCCCTCGGTTTTATCTGTATAATTACCCTCCGTTTGAAACTTTGCATGAGTAATCGCAAATTATCCATTGCAGCTAGTTCATAACGCGAGCAAAAATCAAGATGTCGTGTTTATATAAAACGAATTTTGACGCGCGCGAAATCTTGCAAAATTAAATAAAGAAAAAATAATTTGTATGCTATATTATTTTATTAAAAGGTAATCGAATGAGTCCTCGCAAAATTTAGAAGAAAATTACTTGTTTTTTTGGCCTAATTCTGAAAGAATTGCTTGATCACAATTATTTCAAATTAGGGCTTTTAGGCAACTGAGACGCATGTTTGTTTTTCGAAATTCGGCCTCCTTCGATTACCAATTTAATAATACTCTTACTGTTTTAGATTTCATCTTTGAATATAGTTTATTCTACTTAGTTAAAAACAATAGACAAGTTTCATTTATCTCATCTAGGCAAATAAATCTAAGTTTAATGGTTAATTCTTTATTTATTCCTGAACATCACTCCAGTGTTGTCACGTGCTTATTTGAGTGATTTTAGTTTTTACTTTCGTTCTGCAGATGATCCACGAAACGACTGCGTAGCTTTTGTGGTTTGAGTTTAAAAATAAGGTCAGTACAATGCATATGCGTTTGCACTGACTTGGTTACAACATCTTCCCCCCCCACCTCCTGAAGGAGAGGGTTAATCTATTTAGTTAAACAACAAATACCTCTCTAGTTTTGTTTTACTCATCTAGATCTTGGCAAACAAATCTAAGTTTAATGGCTAATACATTATTTATTCCTGAACATCACTACAGCTGTACAGTGATATTACTTATTTGAGTTTACAAACAAGGTACAATACATTTGCAACTAAATTCCAAGAGTACACCTCTATGTAACAGACCTGGTTGATTCTGAAATTACACCAAATTTAATAATTTTTTACAAGTTTTTCGCCAGATCAAAAGATTTCCCACCAAGTTGACAGACATTAATTTCTTACCAGATTAGTTTTAGGGCAAGGTCATTCTAGTGTTAAAGGATACAACTTTATTATCTTGAATGGACCTGAACACAATCTTTAGCACACTTGATCCTAGTTTCCCACCAAAAATTTCTCGTTCCAGTCTATCCAGTCTTCCGCACAACCGAAGAGTTTAACCACTAGGTTGGGTTTCACCAGGTCTGTTACATAGAGATATTACACCCCCTCCCCCCCCATGATCTCGAATCTCTCTACATTTCAAATCAAATCTTATGTTTCTCTTTGATCACAACCGTGTTATGTCTCTATCTACCGTTTAACTTGAACTCGGTTATATACACGTTTTGTACAAACGTGTTTCTTCCCCACGCAAATAGATCATTTTGCAATACATCCGAGATGTATTGAGAAAGAAGTTGTCGAGGCAAATGGCTGGTTGTAGGAAAACTGTGAATCAATCTGACCCCAGTTAAGTGGGTTTTAGTATTCTATATATCATATATACAGCTGTTGCAAGTGTGTCTTGTCCGAGTTAATGGAGATGGAGAGCTCAAGATAACGAGAGCTCCGGGCTACCGTACTAACTCCTAGTATATGGTAAATGAACATCAACGTTTAATTGCAAGGATTGTTCTACGTATTTGGAAGAGAAGGAAGAATACTTGTGCTATTAACCCTTTCAGCCTCAACCAGTTTATGAACATCTAACTTCTCCTTTACGTAACTCGTACAAAACACGACGATTGGTAATGAGAAAATGGGAGTTGATCCAAAGAAGATGAAAAAAAAAATTCTCCTAAACTGGTAAAATGAAAAGAGTAGGTTCTAGTTGGGAGAATTTAGAAACTGATTGACTATACCGAAAAAGATGGCGGCTGTGCATTTTACCACAATTCATTGCGGGCGTAACATGGCTAAAAGTGGATTAGGGAAGACAACAGAGGGTGGAACTCTTCCGTGTACTAATAACCTTGTAAAAGTCAAATATGAGGTTTCCAGGTTCTCTCCATACTTTTTATTTGGCAGTTGAAGATTTGTTTGTTCTAGGAATTGTGGGTAAATGTAGAGGCCGCCATCTTTTTGCTGCGGTTAATACGTTGTTTGACGTGTTTGAGTGAAAGGTTGAAGAAGAAGATCAACAACTGAGTTGTAGTTTCTCCTTTTCAGATACCCGGGACGTTTACTCCTGCTAACAAACGAATGGCTCAACCCACTGATTAATACACCCGCATTGATACATTGTTTAAACTCAAAGACCAGTTTACACAATACTGAATTGTTGGAACGGCACGGAAAAATATGGCGTCGGTATTAAGAAACACTCAGGACGGCGCGGCGAGCTTTTTTAAGTGTAATTATATGCTTCAACGGACACCCTGTTCTCTATTTTAGACTGTAAGCTTTGGAAGGATCTCAATCATGAAATATAGAGTCGAATTATGGATGCTGTTTACCGTCTTCTTGTTTTTGTGTTATTCAAATCTCATCTACCACAAATATGAACTACCTCGGTTTAACTTTTATTTTATTTCTTTTCAAGTTAACGGATATGGTAATTGGTTCCTCTGTAAATGCTTTCCGGTACCAAATTTTATCCGGGTGCCGGTCCTAATCTTTCATCCGTGCTTTGACCGCGAGTAGTCGGTCTACGGTTATCACAAACATGATGACAAACCTTGGTCTTGAAATGAAATAATGAATGAACTAACATTTTAGGATGATGAGACTGTGATAATTTTTTTTTTTCAAGTACGGAACTACAAAGCCTACGAATAAAACAAACACTGGAGATTTCTTCAAGCCGTACTCCAGTTTTCTATTGCACACACGCAGAAAATAGTACAGGAGACAAAACACTGGGCTAACCATAAAGTTTCACTTTTCAATTTTTCATTATAAGCTCCTTACGATTGTAAATATTTTAGCCTGCTTGCTGGCGGTTGCTTTTTTTTTTTGGTGTGGGAAATAACGTGGCATAGGGCACAGGGCAAGTTGTTGCCGCCGTCTTTGATCCCTGTGATTTCCGCGATAAAAAAACACATCCAATTGCCTGCAAGTAGGCTATTACTAGTTTGAATGAAATGTTTACTCGACTTTAATCCACTAATTTAACAAATTAACAATATAGAATTAAAGTTTTCTTCGAGCAGAAGAGTTTAAATAATGCGTTGACCAACAATCTTGATACGCAGATTTAAAAAGAACAACTATGGCGCTGACATCTTTTCGTCTTGCCATTATCACTTAACAGGAGTCTGCAAATTTCAATGAAATACCTTAGCTAGCTGAAAGTAAAGGGCCATTCAGAAAACAAACAACACCTGTATAAGTTGTAACAAACTTTCGTGTCTTTTTTTCCTCTGGAAAAAAGGTCAACTTTTACAACTTTAACGATAATACAACGCACGTTCCGATGATTCAAATGAGTTTTCTCTTATCTTTAAAAAAAACAACCTAACTAGAACTGCTTGGTTTCAGTCCCGTGAGCAAACTGCTGCGGTTTTAGAAGCAGTGATGCGTTCTCTTAATTACAGGCCCAAAGGTCATGTTTTGGTGTAAGAATTAATTTACAGGAGTCCCCAGCAACTCCCAGATACTAAAGACAGAAGAATACCTTTCAACGTATCTTAAATCTCTTAATCATCATCTTTTCTAATCTTTTAAAGGAAACACTCGAAAATTTAATATAAAACTCAGCGTTTTTGTGGTGGCAGGCGTGGCAGAATTTTCTTGAGCAAGTCATCCATTACCTCGAATGACCTCTGTTCAAATAGTTCTCCCTTCGATTCGTTCGTGACCTTAACGTTCTCCGTAGTAAACGGTCCATTAACAACGGTCAGCTTGCAGAGCCTTAGCCTGCTTGCAGGCGGTTGGGTGTTTTGTTAGCGCGGAAAACTCACGGGGCACGGCGTTGCCGCCATCTTGGATGTCGTGGTTGTCACTTGCATCCAATGTCAATCCACCACGAAATCCACCACAAAAGTTAACCATAAAAAACATCAACCATTTGCAAGCAGGCTAACATAGCCTATCAACAGTTACACCTGTTACTTAACAATATAAATCAGTGGGGTATATCATATATACAAATTATTGTAATTTGGTACTCCTCAATTTTTTTTTACTGAAGAATCTTGTGGGTTGTTTACTGGGAACCAACATGTGCAACAAAAAGGCTGCAAAAATAACATTTATTGCAGTCACAATTGCTATTCTGTCTTTCTTGTTGCTAAGCTTTCGTATTGCTATCTCTTTCCTTTCTTACTTTGATGTTTGTAGATGTCTCCAGGCCCGTAGCGAAGATTTTTGCTTGACTGGGTGCGCTCGAACGAGGAGACGGGGCATGTTCCCCCGGAACTTTTGAAAACTAGGGTTTCTGAGACTAAAAATGAGAACAGGCAAGCAAAACTAATCATAAAAACCTGGACAACTTCCATAAACTTGAACTTCAAAATCACTTTAGAAAACCTAGAGGAGAATTTTTCTTTTTCAAATAGTTAACGTTGGTCAACAAAAAAATGGACCTTCGCTGCCAATGGCGTTGCGAGACAGGTTGCACGAGCCATTGTAGCGTGTATAACACCCCTACAATGGCTAGCATTGTTGCGAGACAAATTGCAGCAAAAGTAAAACAGCTACTATCTTCAAGTTGCTTGAACTATCGCGCCGTGTATAACACCCATAATGCAGCTTGTCTCGCAATGTTCCAATGCCCGCGTTCTCACCGGTAAACGGTATATGCTTTTGGGCTTTAAAAAGCCAACAAAGGCAACATGGCGGCGACGAGTATCCGATAGAAAGAAGAAAGCGAAGGCACTGTAGGCAGGTTAAATTAATAACAAAGAGAAAGTAATTTTGACTGATATAGAAGTTCTCAAAGAATATTTAATACCCTTATAGTCATATTTCCGCCTGGTAAAAATATATGTAAGCATAGGTAAAATGGTACAAGAATACTCTGACTTAAAAAACTAAGCGTTTTCGTTCAAACGATCATCTTCAGAGTTATTATATATATCCTTGTCTTTGGAATATAACTTTGGCATTGTATAATTGTAAGTTGCACAAAACTTCATTGCGTCGTGTATCACCCCAGATGAGCAATTGCATGCAATGTTTTCTCGATATACTATAGCTATCATTACAAAACGAGTTGCATCAAAAATTGCCTCGTGTAACACCACCTTAATCCTGCTCGATGTTGTATCACCGCTAAATGTAATAACAACTAACACTAAATGTAATGCCAACGCTAAAAGTAATAAAAAATAGCATCAAATGTAGTAAAACTCGTCAACAAAAAATGTAATAATTTTATTACTAAATATAAGTTGATGATCAACAGTATACAAGTCAATAAGTTTTAACGCTAAATGTAACAAACTCGCCAAGTCCAACTAAAGATAAATTACTTCAACCACTGCACGGGTTGGCATGAGCCACGGGCACAAGTGTCAAGCAATGGCGTCATAAATCACGCGGTTATAAAACTTTAAAAAGTAGAAGTCGGTTGTTTCTCTGAATAGCCCAAGAAGGGAGAACGGAAGCGATTGAAACAATTTTTCTGAGTGGTTATTTACCCATTCGATTTGTTAACTATGAAAATTTATTGTACGAATCATTATCAAAGAAAAGCCGACACAAAGGTTAATATTATATATTTATCACCCTGACTCGTTTCACTCGCGAGTTCCGAGAAACGAGGCACCGGTGTAATTTAGCCAGCTCATTATAGACTCGTACTCGCGCTTCAAAAGAAATACGCGTTTGAGTTGCGACTCGTACTCGCTAGTAGATGTTACGTTACTGTACAAGCATCATAGAACAGCCACGAGTGAAGGCTATAGGGAGCCTCTTGTTAGTGTCACTTTTACCATTTATGAGACCAAACACTGTGCTGAACTTAAGGTCTACCTTTTCAATTCCAGTTATAATAAGCTCTTTACGATTGTAAATATTTACTCGATCTTGTTTGATTCACTAATTAAACAAGTTAATAAAGTGAAATAACATTTTTAGTGAGCAGAAAAGCCGAAAAAACTAAACTTGACGCGCAGATTTTAAAAGAACAACTACTGTGCTGATATCTTTTCGTCTCGTCATTACTAAACAGGAGTCTGTAAAATTCAATGCCGGAAAAGTAAAAGGCCAGTCTGAAAACAAATAACACCTGTAAACGTTTTGTATTGGTCAAATTCTTCGCGTCCTAATTTTTTTCTCTCTATGTAAAAAGTTCAAAAGCTTTCAACAGAATGCTACACTCCGTTGATTCAAATTATTGTTGTTCTTACTTAAAAAAAAACACTAACCTTACTAGAATTGCTGTTTTCTTGAACAAATTGCTGCGGTTGTAGAAGCAATGATGCATTCCCTCAATCACAGAATTCTGTTTACAGGGCCGAAGGTCATGTTTACATTGACGCAAACTTTAAACAAAATATTTATGTAAGAACTAATTTACGGCATCCCTTATGAAAAACTTTCAAATACTAGAAGGCAAAAGAATGCAGTTCAACGTATCTTAAGTCTCTTCGTCGTTACTTTTTCTAACCGCTTAAAGGAAGCACTAGAAAATAGAAATAGAGTACATGCTACGTTATTTATTTGAATTGTGATCGAAGGCGTCGCAAAATTTTCTTGAGTAAGCCAGTCCATAACCGCGAATGACCTTTGCTTAAAAATTTTCCCCTTTGCGATCTTTCGTAACCTGAACGGTCTGTCGTTCGTCTATGGTCCACTAACAAAGGTCAACTTCTCTACATAAACAGTCGTACTAATCACTTTATTCAATCATAGTTAGATATAGATCACAGCCATAGTGTATCATTACAGTTAGGTGTTCCTCAATCTTTTTTTATCAAGAATCTGGTGCGATTTTCGCTGCAATTTTGTGGTTGTTTTCTCTTGCACAAAATAATTTTGGTAAGTATACTTGACATCCACTTTTAACTTATCAAGTGAATTAAACCTAAATTTCATGTCCTTTTCATAGGCTGCTTTCCTTACTGGTAACTAGTCTGTCTGTCAAAATCCAAAATTGATTACATCGGTTCTTTCTTGCGAAAAAATAAAATCTGAAAAAGGAATCAATTTAGGATTCCATTCTGCGAGAGAAACAAAAAAACCAAAAAGGGATTTTTTCAGTCCCACCAAGACAATAGACAGTATTTTAACGCGGAGACCACTTTCCACATAAATTATTTTTAAATCCTTTCCATAAAATAATGCAAAACCAACGAATGCTAAGAATCCGGATTCTTTTCAATCCATCGAATCCTCCTCGGGAGCGGAATCATTTGATTCATAATCCCTTTTTGGATTCTACCAAAGAAACAAAATCCCTTTTGGATATTTAGAATCTAGATTTGGATTTTTCCTAGAGAAAAGCATCCTAAATTACTCTGATAAATAATCTAATGTGTAAAACTGTAATATATAATCCTATATTTTTTCATTATATAAACGTTTCAAAATCTGAAAGATGTGCGTTGATTAATTGACCAGAAGGAAGGCTCACAGTTTGAGACGGTACCCTTCTCGAGTGGCCTAAACTCTTCTAGTTTTTTTTCCAAGGCTGATGACTGTTCCTAAATGTTGTGAGGGTTTCAGTCTCAAACGGTATTGAAAAGCTAAATCCTTTCTCGAGCCTAAGTGGCTCATTAAGCCGGTGCTTATCTCCGGTTTCAGTAGTGTTAAGCAGATGAGAGTCTTTGACTCCCCCTGGACAGGACCTAATCTATCACAGGTTAGCTCCCAGCAGAACTGTTACTCACCTATACAGCTGAGTTGACTGGAACAAAGTCACGTAAAGTGTCTTGTTCAAGGACACAACACAGTGGTCTGGTCTGCATTTGGTGCGCAGTTAATTTCCAATCATACAAATCACGGCGGAAACGCGAATTTGTTTTTGTGAATCGGCCGCTACCACTGACCATGCAACAAGGAAGAAATGTAACAATAAATAAGAAAGATTTAGGGAAAAGTTGTACATGTACAACACTAAATTAAAGGCGATGCTGCACTGATGAAAGCTAGCCGGGAAAACAAATGTTTCTATATTCTCGTGCAGTATGTACAAAATACAAAAGCCGTCCTTTGTCATTACATACGTAAGGTTTTTAGAGAAACATACAAGGGAAAATTCGTGGAATCTTTCCGCTCCGGTCTTGAATCCTGCCTGTTTTACAGGAATCAGGCACCTCTTTTTATAACAGCCCAGTAGAAAAAAACGTCAATAACAAACTTATCGATCATAGGCTACGTCGCGGCCAGTCTAAACCTTCGGTGTACACAGTCACGTACTGGCAATAAAAAAATGCAATTTAACATAATAAGTATGCAGCAACGCCGACAAGGACGGCAGAAAACAATAGTGAATGCAATAGCGTCACGTTGGAGTGCATCGTGCTGGCCACCCGCACGTTGTCGTCTTCAAAATTACAACGTGAAAAGCTTGTTAGTTCTAAGTTTCCACAGCTACGAGAACGACCGACAGAGCATTTTATCAATACTCATTTACACCTTAAAGAAAACACCATCCCTTTTTCTGTTCAAAAAACAAAATTCCGACTGAAAAATAAAGAAAACTAGCCACAAGTGATAAAAAATTAAGGCAAGAAGTGTGTTTTGTGAAAGCCGTCGGGCGTCGATGCTGCCACCACCGTATCTTAAACGCTCGAATATTGACACGTCCGCCGTCACAACCGCAAGCTTATTCATCACAATCGACCAAAGACGTTGTTACAGTAACAAAGTTTTGACACAACCAGTGACTCTGTAAATATATACATTCGGCGAGGAAGGGAACTACAACGAAGTTGAAATATACGTATAGCATCTTTTTTCACCTTCCAACAGACTCGTCCGAAAAAAATTGGTTTAAATGCCCCGACTGGGACTCGAATCTACGTCTCCTGTATCCTTGGATAAAGGTACTAGGCAGAAACACACACTCGAGTGAAGAAAATATTGGGTAGGCAGAAACGCACATTCGAGTGCAGAAATTAATAGGCCCCAAGGATCATCCATGCTTGATAACTCTATACCTCGGAAATTGCTGTTGCCAGCATGGTGAGTTCCGGTGGTGGTGTAGTGGTTATCTCGCCTGACTAGTAACCAGAAGACGTGGGTTCGAGTCCTGTGTTTTTAAGATTAATTTATGATCCATAGCAGCTAACCCAACTTAACATGGGTGTAAGGATTAGCTGTAAATAGCATCCCGAGAATTACTAGTTACGGTTTTCAAATAAAACTCTTTATCATGATAATAAAAGGTGCTCTGGCCATGGTTGAGCGAAAACGTTTGTTTTATAAAAAAAAATATTAACATATTAACTTGTGTTTTTACGCCTCGTTCTAACTTATTTAATAGCGTTGTGCACTCTTACTTGAAATAGTTGTTTACGTGATTCAGACAAACAGAGGCATGTTCAGTGACAAAAACGTGTATTGAGAACGTAGCGATCTTGTAAATACAAGAATCAATATTTTCTTGTTCAATTTTAAATATTATGGTCGGTTCAAAACATTGCATTAGCCACGTACCTCTCATTTTTACGATAGCTGTTTTTTTTGTCTGATTCATGAGGTTGTTAGTATACAGAGCTATAACGGTTTGTTATTTTGATAATCATGCCGCAACTTGCCTTTGTATTTTGTAGTCATGGCAACCGCAGTTTATATCGTTGCAAGCCTTGCCTTCTGCTCATTGGCTGCTGTGGATGGAGCGATAGCGCGATCTGTACCCCCTCCAGGGTCAAACAAACACTTGAAGAAAATCTTCATTGGACGGTGCCTGGATTTTCAGCGCAGACCACAAGTGAACCAGGGGACATTCGAAAAAAAGGACTGCGTTGACCTGTGGCAGACATTCTATAAATCCTTTGCGTTTAAAAACCCATGTAAATTGACGTTTAAAGACTATAAACGTTTCTTCGACGAAGCAGTTGGAACAGAAATTAGAAGGGTATGTTTTTTTATGCTATATGATAGACTTCATAAAGGCTAGGGAGAGTTCCAGTGGGCCAAGTTGTTTAAAAGGCGATTAGCATGCTAACCCAGCCTTAAGTATTTAATCAATCCAAATTTTTATTACGAGCTGTTAACCGTAACTTGGTTCGGAAATTTGTGCCGGTTAAAGTGTGCATATTGTTTAAAATTCTCAGCAGCGTTTGTAAATTAAGCAAATCTTTCATTATAAAAATATTACTTTGAATTTTCATTAACCCAGTGTTAAATTAATTAACCAGCCCTTAGAGTAAGAAAAAACTTTTGGTTTTCAAACGTTCAAAGTTGTTCATACTAGGGTGGATTGTTTTGTGGCCTCAACTTTTGGTTTTGACTTGTGCCATGCATACGGGCCTAAAACACTAAAAACTTTATAAAAACATTTTCGGAGATGCTCTCCTTGTCCTCAGTAAGCCTCTTAGTTTCTTAGTACTGTTTTTATTTCTTGGGTTTTTTGGTTAGTATGGATGAACCCTGTGTGTGCTTGTTTGACACGTGACCACCATGCAGCGTGAGGCCCAGGTTCGATCCCCGGTCTTGCCAAGGGTCTTCCGCCAGACCGTCCGTTGTCAGGGACGTTAACCCGTTGGTCTAGTCTCTCGTCTTCTAGAGGGGGACTTAAAAGAACCCTTACATTGATCAACAAGAGCGAGGATCCGATTCGGTGCTGCGCATGGTGTGCCCTTTGATAAACACATACATCGTGTACTTGTAACTTTAAACAAGTACTTAGATAAACTGATTATACGAAATAAATGAATGATTGATTGATTAATTGATTGATTGGTTGATTAATTGATTAATTGACTGATTGATGGATTGATTGATTGGTTGACTGATTGATAAACCTTGTCAACCATTACTGTATTCGGTTGAGCTTTCGTGTTACCCAATATACGAACTACCTGAGCATGATAATGACCGACAATTGGTTGACACCAGAGACGTCAGCAACAAACTTTCATTCAATCCTTTCAGTCCCACAACTGCAAGTTTGTATTGGTAAATTCTCACAACTAAGGCGCAAACTTTTCATGGAACAAATCTAGGAGAAGTTTACTTTTCATCTTCAGTAGTTCGTTTTGTTTGATCGAATCCCATTTTCTAACTACCAAATGTCCTATTTTGTTTGTGTTATGTAAGGAGAAGTTAGATATTGATAACCGACTGCGACTTAAAAGGGTCAAAAGGTAAAGTATTAACTTATATCGGGACCTCTGGTTATTTAATCGAGATGGCTTCCCTTTATGGTCAACAGATCCTCTTCTGGTCAGGAACTTATGACGTTGCCCACACTCTGTCCAACCTCGGTAATCATTACGTCACTCTCGAGGACACGCTCGTCGGGTAAGTCTCAGGCCGTTTCTCAGTCGACTTGATCCCAGATCCTCTTGTTCTTTTTAAAAGAATCCTCCGCTGTATAACATTTTTGGTCTCAAATAAAACTTTTATTTTTCTATCTCCATAGCAGCAGCACAAATTTGATAATTCTGTGATCGTAGTTAATGCCAAGCAAATGTACTTTGACCAGTCTTAGGGTTTGTATTTCCCGCGCGACGCCATTTTGAATCATGATGTAACTTAGTTTACAGTGCCAGTCTCCACTCTCGATATATAAAATAACAATGAACGAGAGGGGGTCTGGTACTGCAACCAAGTTACACCACAACTAAAAATGGCGGAGCCGGGGAAATTCAAACCATAAAACTGATCAAACTAGTAAATTGCTTGGCGTTAGTTTTATACACAGAACTATCAAGTTTGTGCTGCTGAAATGGACATAGACTTAATAAGACTTTTATGTAAGACCAATAGCATGAACACCTTGACGGTACAGGATAAAATAGCCAGAAGGGTCGTTTCTTTAAACAAGCTCGTATCTTGTTCATTTGCTTGTTTTATTAATTCTCACACGAGATAGATCTTAGCACGAGTTGTGTGCCTTTGTCAACATGATGGTGTTAACTATAGTGCGATCAATTTTAGAGACGTCAAATTCTAACATGCTAGCGCTGTAAAACATTTTCAAAGAATAACTAGTGTATAAGAGAAACCGAAAAGAAAAACCCCATTTAATGATGGTGTTTCTTAGCAGCTTTTGGAGACAACAAGACTTCTTCTTTGTACCAAGAAAGGAAAGAGCAAAATAAGAAGTCCTGTTTCAGAGACATAGGCACTCAATAGCAACTCCAAAACAAAAGCTTTTCTTTTAATATATTTTAGTTGTTGGCAGTTCACATCCTTGGCCATTTATATACATTCTCGGCAATATTCTCATTTTTCCAACTGGCGTCAATATTATTGTAACATTTGATACTAGCGATAAGTGTGTGGGTCGAAAATTTATGTTTTTAAATTTTCTGGGGATTTTAGTCTCAAATAAAATGTTCTTGATATATTCTAAAATCAAACGTGTGTGTATCTTAGAAAATACGAGCGTGATACACAAGAAGCTTGGTAGAATAAAAACAAAATAAGGAGTCCTGCGAATTGCTCTTGGAAAATTTCCACGTATTTTACTCTAGTTACAAACAATGTTGCTCGATCGAGTATTAATTTTGTCGAGTCCATGATTTTGTGCCATAATGTATCAAACTAAAGTTCTCGGCCATTCCTCATCCTCGGGTGTGTTCTTAGCATGTTCTTAAATTTTGGCCGGTCTTCAGCCTGACGTTAGAACAATAAAAAATAATTCTTGTAAAAAAAGAAGA
The DNA here is from genome assembly GCA_027575215.2 of Hydrozoanthus sils. NCBI lineage: Eukaryota > Metazoa > Cnidaria > Anthozoa > Zoantharia > Hydrozoanthidae > Hydrozoanthus > Hydrozoanthus sils. The sequence goes on along the minus strand of JAOBRD020486995.1, from coordinate 4,739 downwards.
GTGTAATGACAGTTTTGAGCAAAGCACATTCTCAATATATGAAAATTATATTCGCTTTATAAACTAATAAGATTACAGTAGCAGCGAGTCCTTACAAAGGCAATCCATTACTAGCCCCTCACATTAGGTTTTTCGGCTAACAGATATCCTCAGATTATAGATTCCAGAACTTTCACGTGTCAAATTTCACCTGCTTCCCTATTTCCTATAGGACTCGAAACAGTCATGACAAATTTGTGTTATATCCAATGATTTTACAATATTGATGTTTTTTTAGCTTTGAAAAATCTTTCCAAGCCTCAAAATACATTGAAATTGTGTCCGAAATCCCTGAGTGGGGTTTGCATAGAGAGGCAAGATGCAAGTAAACTAAAAAAGAAAAACCTAGGGCCCATGGCCGGACGACCCACGTATGGCCAAAACATTTGCACATTGCTAACTTGCTATGTTTGCCAGCATGTGTAGGGATCGCCTGACGAGAATGTTCGAATGCCAGCTCGGGTATAACACCGATTTTTGGGATGAATGTGTCGAAGAAAAGTACTAGTTCCCATAATGTGTGCTTATTTCTCATGTGTCCATGTGATTTAAGATATACTGTAAATGGATTGGAATGGTGCGGTCAAGAAAAGGGCTCCCCAGACGGCATCAACTACGACACCTGTCCACCAAGGGGGGACAACTGCGACCGAGTCACACCCTTCTGGGGGCTTGCATCCGAAACGGTAAGTTATACCCTCGAGCCGATTAGGAATCTAAGAACCAATCCTTTTCAAATTTCGGACGTCAGGACGGCGCTAGAGCTTTTCCCCAAAAATAACTGTGCGAGGTATGGCTTTGCCTTTGACGAGAAAAGATTCCACCGAGGCCGCTTAATTAACCTGTTCTCTATATGGCTGTATTGGAACAAATATTCCTCATCATCATCATCATCATCATCATCATCATCTTTATTATTATCACTATCACTATCACTATCATTATCATTATCATTATCGTTAACGTTATCGTTATCGTTATCATTATCGTTATCATTCTCATTATCATTATCATTGTCATCATCATCATCATAGTTGTTATCGTTATCATTATCATTGTAGTTCTCGTTTTCAATGTAATTATTAAATTGCTATTATTACCATTATCATTATCATTATCGTTCTTGTTTTCATTGTAATTATTATTATTACTATTATTATTATTATCATTATCATTATTATTATTATTATTATTATTATTATTATTATTAACTTACTCTAGTGCAGTGTTTTGAGAATGGCTGCTTTAAACAGCTAAATGCGAAAAGCCACTGCCCATTGAACTGGGAGGATGCAGAATGAAACAGTGAATGGTAAATTCAAAACACAAAAACTTCAACTTTTTCACTTTCAGTTTGCCGAGCTAGCGTCAGGAGAAGCAACGGCGGTGATGGTAAACGGAACCCGCGGTGGCCGTCCAGCTTACAGCCAAAGAAGGTCAAAAACATTCCTCAGCCTAAATCCCGCATAAAATAAAGCTTTCCTAACCCCCCTCACAAAACTGTCGTCAAACCCACACCGTTCGCCTAAAACACCGTTCCTAAATGTATCGATTCAGAAAACAACACTCACTTCCAACTCCTTAGAATAAAACAGCCTTCCTCCACCCTTGCTCTTGCAAAAAAACCTGTCTTTTCCCCATGATCACTCCCTTAAGAAATCACCACTCACTCCCAACCCCTGTAAAAGCACCATTCTCTCTCACCACTCACTTCCAAAACCTGTCAAAATCACCATTCACGCCTACCGAATCCGCTGTCGAAAACACCACTTACTCCAAATGCAAACCCCTGTAAAAACACCATTCACTTACAAAACCTGTTGAAATCGCCACTCACTCTGAACTCCCGTAAAAAATACCACTCACTCCAGACCCTTGTAAATTTTTTTAAAAAAACTCACTCCCAAAAACTGTCGAAATCATCACCCCTTTGAAAACACCACTTACTAGTTGTTTGACAAATAGCTTAGAAGTGTTGGTTTAAAGCGGAATTTAACTGGTTTCAGAGCTTTGTTGACAAAATAATTTCCTTAAACAATCTTAACTTATAAAACTGTTTAACTATTGAAACCTAATCTCGGGAACAATTTAATCATTAAATCAATAACTGAATAAGTTTGAAACGGTACCGTTGAGATCTTTTGACGTTAACCTGTCAATTTCTTTTTAGTTTCTTTGCAAAGTTTGAGCTGCCCAATCTTCCGGCGGATAAGGTAAAATACATTGACATAATCATTGTCAATGATATTGGAGTAACTCCAAAGTAAGTGAAAATTTACCATGATCATCATATTTACCACACGAACAGAAACAGTTTCATTGCTGTTTTTTTGTAGATGAGGGATAGACTCATCAATTTCATCAGGGAAAGGAGTTAGGGTAAAAGAGAGAGGGGAAGGAGGGAGGGAAAGGGGTATTGGCCGAGAATGGGGCAGAAAAGGGAAGAGAAGGAAGGCGGGGAAGGTTGCATGTAGGCAAGGAAAGGGGTAGGGTAGAAGATTGAAAGGGGGTGGAGGGAAGGGTAGTAACATAGAAGAGAAAAAGGTAGGGGGAAGGAAAGGAGGTAGGGTAGAAGAGAGAAGGGACGGAGGGAGGGGAAGGGGATATGGGTCGAGCATGGGGTAGAAAAGGGAAGAGAAGGATGGCAGGGAAGGTTGCATGTAGGCAGGGAAAGGAGGTAGGGTAGAAGACTGAAAGGGGGTTGGGGGAAAGGTAGTAGCATACAAGAGAAAAAGGGGGAAGGTAGAAGAGAGAAGGGGGAGAAAGGGAAAGGGGATATGGTAGATGGGGAAGGGGGAGGGAAGGAAAGGTGGTAGGATAGATGCGAGAAAGGCTGGATGGAAGGAAAAGGGGAAGGAAAGAGGAGATAAGAGAAGGAGGAAGAGAAAAGGGGTAGGGAAAGAAGGTAGGGTAGAAGACTGAAAGGGGGTGGGGGGAAAGGTTGTAGCATACAAGAGAAAAAGGGAGAAGGTAGAAGAGAGAAGGGGAAGGGGACGAAAAGGGGTAGTATAGTTGAGAGAAGGGGGAGGAGAAAAGGGAAAGGGGATAGGGTAGATGGAGAAGGGTAGATGGAGAAGGGGAGGGAAGAAAAGGTGGTAGGATAGATGCGAGAAAGGCAGGATGGAGGGAAAGGGGGAAGGAAAAAAGACAGAAGAGAAGGAGGAAGAGAAAAGGGGTAGGGAAAGGAGGTAGGGTAGAAGAAAGAATGAGGGGAGGAAAAGAAAGGGGATAGGGTAGATGAGAGAAGGGGAGGAGGGAAGCAAAAGGTTAATGTAGAAGGGGAGAAAGGAGGGAAAGGAACAGTGCAAATTAATGTAATGATTCAAATTTATCTTTGCAATCTAGGGCTTCCTGTAACGAAGAGTCTATAAAAGAAATGAAGAAGCAACTTCTAAAAAGAGGAATTAAGGCAAACTGCAGGGAAACGCCATCGTAAGAAATAATTATTTGCTAAAACTACAAGTTGATGATAGCACAGTAATTATGATGGTGATGATAATAATGATGATTATTAATAAGAAGATAAGTGTGACAGTTGGGCTGTTAGTTATAGATGTTTCCAAGGTATAAGAAGGTTATGATAGTTCTTATGATCAAGAAATTATGACAATGGTGCATGCTGTTGCTGATGGTTATTGACAAAATTGGTGATGAAAATAAAGGAAAATGATACTGATAAAAACAACAACAACAGCATAGTTGAGCCCCAAGTTCCGTTTATTCTCGAACAAAATCCAGGTTTCAAGTTTTGATCTTAGACTTAAAATTTATCAACTCAAACTCGATTATTTGGAACCCCCGCTAAATCGAACTGTTCTCCGTTTCCATTCGGAGTTCGAATTAATAGGATCATACTGTAATTACAATAATGATGATGATGATAATAATAATAATAATTATTATTATTATTATTATTATTATTGTTATTGTTATTAATATTATTATAACAATGACAACAATGTTATGATGATTAAAGTGACGAAATTGTCAGTAAAAGGAAATAGATTGAGATAAAGGACTCAGAAATTTGTAAACGTGATACTGTATATGGTAAATCATTGAAAAAAACGTGATCATTGTGTTTTTACAGTTACGTAAGGCATATCCTTTGCAAAGATCATCCCACAGCCGAGGAATGTCAGTTCGCACAAAAACAAATTTAAGGTAAAGAAGATTTCCTTCCTCTGCGTTATAGCAAAACGTTGTCGACTCAAATACTGAGTTCTCGAAATTATTAATTGTTTTGTCGAATAGTTGAAGTTTTGTTCAAAGCAGCATCGAGCAATTATTTGCTGGGAGTATTCCTTTTTGCTATATATATGCACAGCGTCAATCTCCCACCCACTCCCTCTTCGTTTATCTTTACCTCAACGATAAATTCTGAGTCATGCGGGTTCGATTCCCGTCAGTAACTCTTCTGATCACTCAAACTCGAGAATCGGTTTTCTTTATTCTTTACAACACCAAGTTGCAAACTACTACATTAATCATTTGATAATGTCATATAGCATTGGCTATATTGGGAATATCGAGCTTGCAGATGCAAGACGTTTTTCCAGCGGGGTATAGACAAGAACTTTAACATCAATCATTTGTTAATTTTATTGTTACAGTACCAATACTACTTAAATATAACTGTAGTAGTTCTAAAGCTAGTGCAAATGAAACCGACTTCTGGAAGTAGAAGAAATGTTAATCTT
>JAOBRD020486884.1:0-17519 GCA_027575215.2 Hydrozoanthus sils | reverse complement strand
TCTTTATCTACTAGGATAATGTCTGGTCTTCGGGCCTCTATAACATGGTCACATTGTACATTGATGTCCCACAACAATTTGATTGTATCATCCTCCACACAACCGAGTGGTACATGCTCATACCATTTGTCCTTACTCTCCAGTTCATACTTTTTCACATCTTCCAATATATGATTTTCATCACATTATCATGCTCTCTTTTATACTCTTTCTGTGCCAGTTTCTATTCACATCACTACAGTCCAGGTGTTTATTACTGTAATCTTATACGACCATGTAGTTTGGATTTAAATATTATTGTTTCTGTTATAATTATTATTATTGTTGTTATTGTTGTTGTTATTATTATTATTATTATTATTATTATTGTTATTATTATTATTATTATTATTATTATTATTGATTATATTATCTCTAGCTTTACCATAAAAGTTGATGCAGTACAGTACCCTGGCAGTAACTTCCTGAAGATAACACATTTTTCTTGAAAGTGAGATATCTTAGCTTGACTCTTGCATGTATTTCCCATACACAAAACATGAAACTAAATAATTCACTTGATAGGCATGCTTAGTTTTAGAGGATGTGAAACCCAACTGAACCTGTATATTTTTAAGTTCACTTACAATAAGTTCTTTCTTTGATTTTGGGTAACCCTCAAGGATGCAGTTCAGGATATCTGTTGCCTGTTCAACAAAATGGCAAACAGTATTACTATGATCTAGTTAATCTTTAATTCTTCTTGTATTACTCACTTAATTAAACAACCTCTTAAGAACAGTGATTTACAAAAGCAAAAAACTTAGTTTACATGTATTTATACATTACTGCTGTGAATGTAACAAACATTAGTACCACAGGCAGTCTAGCATGCTGCGCATGTGGGCTGCAAACCAGAATACATGTGGTGCTTTTAGGTTAATGGTAATTCGTGTGTTGCAATTTTAAAATGTAGTACTATTAAAGTACTTACAAGCCTCTTTCTCTTACGCCACTGTTTTACAGTTTCTTTGTGACTCTTGTATATCTTTAAGAAAAAAAATTAACAGTTTAACTGGATTAGCTACAAACTAAGATAAAATCTAAGACAACTTTAAATAATGTATAAAATAATTATGTAACTGAAGCATAATTTATGCAAAAAAATAATAGCATTTTCTTCAGCAAAAACCTTTAAGGGCATTCATAAGTTAAAAGTTATAACTTGCCAAATAATGATAAAAACCACCAACAAAACCATTATATAAAATACCTTGTCTTTCTCTTCAGGTGTGATATGGTTTGTTGCTAGACAAACAAAAAGTTAATGTTGATATTTAGTTAATGTAAGTTCTTGTAATTAATATTTTATTTTTCTTGTAATTAATATAATATTTAAAATATTCTTTGTTATATGAGTAGTCCAATAATTTAAGAAAGTACTAGATCTAGGGCCCAACATCAGTGTGAAGTGGAGTTTGTCTTGAGTTATTTTGTATGTCAACACCTTGTAAGACCCAAGGATGTTCACCCCCTGGAGACCAGTGTGCCGTTATCTACAACACCAGCTATTCGGGGTGTAAAGCCACATACAGCATCTGGAGAAACTGGCCAATGCCTCATTATTTGTGTTGCTGAGTACTAAGAAAATTATTGAAGATGTCTTATTAAAGGTCAGCCATTTTAGAGCATGTACAGGGCATTGGTCACAAAGTCAACTGGGCCAGTACCAGGAACATGGCATGTGTGAGCCCTGGGATAAACTGGGACAAAGAATGCCAACTCTCCCTGGTATATAAAGCACTGCTCAGCTGTTCAACATAATATTGAGGCTGACCATAACCAAACTCCACTTCACACTGCCAAAAGACTCTGGATAGAGATCAAAAGTTTTGTTATACTTCGAATTATTGGATTGCCATTTTTAAATGTAATTTGTTTTTAAAAAAATCAGTCCTACATTTTGAAACTGAAATCAATTTGCAGAGACCAACTGTGTGTGTTTTCATTAAAATATTCACATTATTCTTCACTTTGACTAGATACCATTTAACATGCTAATATCAACTCCAGGGGTTTCAAAACAAGGCACCGCACGATGCTAGCATCGGCTACTTGTCCAAATTTGGCAGAAGTGCGGCGGCTACTTTTCCGTGGATGATTAAAGAAAATAAAACAAATTTTGTCTAACAGCTTACTTATCATTTCATTATTTGCTCTTCACAAAAAGCACTTCAAGTACAAACAAAAACCAAGTAGAATTTATAATTATTGTGGGAAAGGAATGCAGATATTCGGAGCATTCTGGTAACATCGCCGATCGAGTGAAGCTTGTCGGTTTTGTGATTTCGTGGCACAACTGCTTTTTGAAATGCGCGTTTTGATTGGCAAAGAATGTGTGGGAGGGCTTGACAAATCAGGTTTCGTTTTAGAAGCAGGAAGCAGTTTGCGGAACACATAGTTTCAATCGTGGAGCTTTCTCATTGAATGCGAAACAAGCTGTACGGCTGAAGAATACCCCCCAAGAAAAAAACAAAGATAACAACCAAGCCAAATGCCTTGGCAGTTGCACAGTAAAGAGGTCCTTCCCCTCCTCTGTTTTGGTTTCTCAATGTGGGCACTAGTCAACATTTGCAGCAACACTACTACAAGTCCAATAACACTATGTTAGAATCTACATGTACTACTGGTACTTCATATGAAAAAATTTCCAGCTGTGAAAACTGTTGAAAGTGCTGGCTGTCATTTGAACATATGATTCTTTTGGCACAAAAAAATTTCAAAACTGGAAAAAAACACATTTTCTTCCAATATTTGGCCCTTCATCACAAATTTTTTTCCAAAATTTGACCCTAAAATACGCTATAATGGTGTTTTAGAGCTTCTAAATTGCAAAATTTTCTGGGGGAGCATGCCCCCAGACCCACCTAGAAGGCTCGGGCCTTCGGACCTTGTAAAGCTCCTCCTACTTTTCATTTTCTAACTCCTACTCAGAATCTTTTTGAAACCCCTGAACTCAGTCTCAAAAAAATATTTTTTTATTTTAGTTGCTTTCTTATCTCTAAGATAATATAATTTCTGGTTTAGCTGGATGAAAAGCCCCAAAAATTTACCTGATTTGATGGTTTTAAGTCTTTCTTCGTAGCTGTGGCACTATAAGGTGAAATAAGTTAAGAATTCATTAACTTGGTTAAATTTCTATAAAATATATATATATATATTGATGATTAATATTATTATCATATGTTTCTGCCATTTTCTGTTCAATATGGCTTTTTCCAGCATTTTCATTGGTTAAGTATGACTTGTTCCTTCAGCCTTGGAAAATTAATGTCCTGACTCATTAAAACAAATCCCCATATAAATCTAGACATGAAACACACAATGTAAAACTGGTGAGAATAAGCTTAAAAAAGATTTCTCTGTTTCAGGGAATTTAAAAGTACAATTCTAGCAACTACTTTAATTTACAATCAAATCTAGTTACTGAAAAATTTCTGTGGCAAAGACCGAAAACAGTCAACTTTTAAGTAACTTAAGGTAAAAGTACCATGATTATTATTCATTAATGTTGGCAGTTCCTTTGAACAGCTTTCAGGGAGTGCTGTTATCAATGGAAGCCAATGATCAATACACCTTTTATCCCCTACCTCTGTCAGTATTCTGTTTTATGGGTGTTCAAAGCTACAGCTATATCGATCAGAAGAATGTTACAACAAGGCCACACATTAACCATCTGAGCCATGCCTGTTTCTGTAACACATTCACCTCATTGTCCAAAAACTTTTAAACTAACCACGTGGAACCTCTAGTCAAAAAAAGAAAGTTTTCTGCCTTGGACCTTATATTTCCAAGAAATTCATGCTTGGCCTAGCCGTTTAGCTAGATTAGTCTTAGTCTAAATGGCTGGTGCCCATCCAATAACAGTTTTTTGTCAATCTAATATAAGAATTTTTTTTGTAACAATTGTAACATATGGAGTACCGAATAAATTGTTGTTGTTGTATTTATTCCATGTAATGGAAATTATGACTGGACACCATGTGACACAAATGTAAATATTACATTTCTTTCTTAAATTCCAGCAAGAAAACTGTGTCACTTGGCAAATCATTATGCATTACCTGCTTGTTTAGTTCAGCAAGTCGAGCTTGAGCTTCCACTGTTGTGAGTGAGCTTTTGAGGTTCCTCAGCACTAAAATTATATCATGAATTTTAAAAATAAATAATAATGGATAACTGTGGTGCTTGTGAACATGAAGCTATGAAGATAATTAAAATGACAGTTAATTAAAAACAGTCATACAGTCTGTAGATCTGAAATACTGTTCAACTAGAAGTTTTGCAAAACTGCTTTATGTCAAGATCATTCATAACATTAATTTTGTCAGTAATTTGTCAAAAAGAGCTCAACTTAAACTTAAATTACTGGTATGAACCTCATGAATAATTTATTTTATTTTTCAATTTAAAAAATTCAACTAATAACAAAAGTATTTCCAGATGGCTGTACCTGTATCGGATTCCTTGAACTTTGCTTGTAGCACCTTTGACTCCTCTTGTAGTTGATTCACTTTTTGGTCCAGCTTCTTGATTTCATTTTCATCATAGTCCTCAAACTGGTCCTTCACATTATCAAAGTTGAAACTATTATAAAAATATTGCAAGTTTGGCTGCTAGCTTCAGAAGTTTACCCTGTTTAATGTACATTGCTTTTCACTGGAAAATAAAAGTGTGTAATACATAACAAGTCTTTTAGATTTTTTTTATTACTTTAAGGGTGTTAATTGGTGTTTGTAAGATTCAAGAAAGTAGCACAGAGTTTTAAGTAATGATTCTTTCAAATTTTCAAAGACCAATTAGTCCTAAACCCATGCAGCGTTTTAATTTTAGTTAATAGATTTTAACCTATGCATTCTCCTGTTCGTGCAATCAGCTGTTAACTGACTTAGCTCAGAAATTTGTGATAAACATGCTTGTATTTTTCAAAACTCTGAGCAGTGTTCCTAAGCAAAGTAAACTTATCATTGTTAAAAAATAAAAAAATTGAGTCTTTTCTTAACCGAGTTTTGTGTTGAACAACTGGTCCCAGGGAAATGAGCACTAAACAAGCTAGTTGATGCCAATCCACAGAGAACAGCTCTCTTACCTGATTGGGAGAATAAACCTTCTGTTTTCCATAAACTTTCTCTTTGATCTTTCCATCATTTGCCAGTGACTCCAGGGCCTTGACAACAGCCTTAAAACAGTTATAATGTTTGATAAATTATAATTTCCACACAATATTCAATCATTGTTAATTATAATAATTATACCAAATAATTGGTGTGCAAGACAAACATTCGATTAGTCGATTTTATTAACTCAATTATATTTTTTACTTTTGATCTTCTTGGTGTTTAGTCACAATTCATTGTTTATCCTCATTTCTCTAAATTTCTTTATACCAAATTTCCTATCTAGTGGTCATCCATCAAGGATACTTATTCATCCACTACAAGCCAAGTTACAACTTGATTGTTGATGATCGACCCTCACTCCCTCCCCCCTTCCCAGGGAGGTACTCTGGGGCTCAAAGGGTAGGGATGACCATTGGAAAAGTCCCCAAAATACCCTAAAAAATACCAAGGCATAAAAATTTTCCACTCTAACCTCTGGTTTAAAAGTACCCTAAAAAAACAATTGAAAGTTGTGTTGGGCTAAACATGACATGCAGTGAATAAAGGCATGCACGTAATTTATTTTAGGATGTTCGGCAAAGGACTTTTGTCTTAACTTTTTATCAGTAGGCATGTTTCCCAAAAACAAGGGATTTAATTTGCAAGCAGTCTAAAAGGTTCACATTTTTGATAATTTCATTTTCCTCTTTATTGCTTGTAAGCAGCAAAAATTTTATGGACCGAGGTAAAAATAAGCTTGTTGCCATTGTATTGTTGTCTAAGTTTGCATGATTTCACCATTTACTTTTTAGCAATAGAGTAAAAGATAAAGTTGGTGATTTACACATTGAGGTATACAGCAAAGTGTTTTGTTCTAGTGGCCAAAAAATTTACCAAAGTTGTATTGACAAAGACAGTTTTTTCTCTCAATACTAATTGAACATTAAAACCCATATTATTCATAATCACCTGATTAGGCCACTCAAAATAATATTGTGGTTTATCATCAACAAGCAAACTGATTTTTGCTGGCAGCACACTTATTTTTCTTAAATTTTTTAAATAAAAGAAATATATGACAAAAAGTCAAGAAATATTTTCCTTATTGCAAAACAATAAACAGAGTGAGAAACAATTCAGCCATCAACTTATTGCAACACTTGAGTCCCTTTTGTTAATGCATGGCTTGTTGGATTGTATAGCAACAATTGTGTTTCACTTAGCCTAACTAATCTGAATATCCCTCAAGCAAAATAGAGTTTTGAATTCTAGAACATGTGAGAGATGAAGAACATTATTTTTCGTCAAAGAAGATAATTCAATCCTCCTTTTTTATCGCTGTTCAAATTATTTGTATTTGCTTGGGACTTTGCTTCATCCACCATCGATAAGTTATATCATCTTGAACACTCAAAAATGTCAAGAAAGGGCTCTATGACTTCATCAGCTTAGATAAATATCTTTCACACAATGAAAATTAACCATGTATACTTACAGTTTTGCCAAACTCCTTGTGCAAATTATTGAAGATATCAACTGTTGAAAAAGTGGCAAAATCAAACAGAATTATGGATGGGTCTACACTTTTGACAACAACCCCCTTTTTCTAAGGTATTTGATTTAAAAAATGACAATAGTAATACTGCTCCTAATAAGCATAAAAATCGTGATGATGATAATATATTTCATTACTTTTTTCAATTGATTTAGGTAAGCTATGAAACAAATTAGAGCTAAATAAAAATAGTAAAGCAAAGTAATACAACAACAACACTTAGATATATACTATAATATTAATATTGTAATAATATTTAAAATACTCGTATAAACGGTTAGAAGTGCTGGTCGACTGTGATAACCATGAGGGCTACTTGAAAGATTGAAGTCAGAGTTCAAATGGCAGTGTGTGCTTTCTACAGACAGGGAGCCTTCTAAGAATGCATGTAGTTTTGTAGTATACATGTAAGATGTAAGTTTTGTAAGCTGTGCAATCAAATGTGTATTGAGTAACATACATTCGAAACTAAACAATATTCGCACTAATTTACAATAAAAACAAATAAGAGTTAGTATTGAAAAAAAGTTATCAATGAAGCAAACCTAAATCATAAGTACAAAAAAAATTTACAGCCGGGGCTTTAACAGTAACGTTAACGAAAAGGAGTTTATCAAACTTACTTGCACTGTAAGGTCTATTCTGCTTATTCAAGTAATCCAAAACGGCACTGCAAACTTTGCCTGTAAACAGCCCCGGGTAAAGTAAATGAAGTTCTAAGGTCTTTGAGACCCAAACATAAATTATAAAATATATACAGAGCCATGAACTATTTCTAAATCTTAAAAATATTCAAAGATAGATATAAATGAAATTTACTTAATTGTTAACAAAGCATTTCAAAACTTACCTTCTGATCCCTTTGATTTACTCATTCTAATTCCCTAAATTTTCTTAACTGGCTATAGTAAATTTTCTTGTATTGACGGGATGAACAAACATCCGCGAAATTTCAAATGGCGCGCTGAACTCACAGCAAGACCGCTGGATCAAAGTTTTGACTCTTCCGATATTCCTTTTCAAAAAGCCCGGATGTCCCTCTCTAACCCTCTTCTTTGACATTCTCAGTGGACTTTTCAACCATGGTAAGAAATCTTTTATAAAATCATACCTAAATAGCCATCTTCTTATTTGTTTGGTTGTCTCTAACTATACAAAAGTTAAGCTTTACTTTTGTGTTTTTATTTGTGTATAATTTTTCCATATTGAACTGCAACTTGTCTTTATTCGAATGTTGTTCTAGGCAAAGCGAACTAAAAAGGTTGGAGTTGTCGGAAAGTATGGAACACGTTACGGTGCCTCACTGAGAAAAATGATAAAAAAAATCGAAATCACCCAGCACGCTAAGTACACGTGTTTATTCTGCGGAAAGGTAAATATTATCGTGGTAATATACGGAGGGGTTGTAAATCTCAATTATTGTTGCCTTAGTACTAGTAGTGGATTTTTTGTTTTGCTGTGTGAGCGTTACTCAAGATTGTGCTGTCGACTGTTAATTATGAGTTATTGCAAGGAACATCAACATCATCTTATTGGTGAAACAAAACAGTTATTCAGAACAATTCTTTACACTTTAAAATCCAAAATGTCAAACAACCTGAGAAGAAAAACAGAAAATTTCTTCTGTACTCTTGTCCATCTCCCCCCCCCCCTCCCCCCCTTTCTCCTTCACACATTCAACGATTATTATTCAGAGGTTGCTGGTATGTTATATACTGTTTCCCAAGGCATTAAAAGTAGTAAAGTAAAGGAAGTAATTATTCTTCGAATGGAAAAACATTCTTGGTGGTAAAAAAATCTTTGTGTTTAACCCATGCCTATACAGAACTAACAACAAGAATATCATTTTAATAATATCAAGTGTTTTCAGTTGTGACTTGTTTTGATAGCAGTGCTAGAGCTCCTCTTAAACATAGAGAGAGTGGAGACAAGCTTTGCAATCAAAAGTCATCATTTGTCAGGGTTTAGGTGACAAGAAAACTTCGGACAGTGTAGGGAGGCCTTACTTTTCATTGAACAAATTTGGAAGAATTTACTTGATTTGATCAATCTTGGTTTTCTCAGCGTCAAATGCCTTATTTTGACAATAAGGTAATGCAATAATGTAAGGAGAAGTTAGTGATAACTGACTGGGACTGAAAGGGTTAATGATTTCTGATAAGTGTACATCAATGTGGAATTAGTTAAGTCGCAATACAAAAAATAGTGAAAAACAATCTTACTTCTTGCAGTTTGGTTATTATTTCAAGTTGTATGCTATTGATTCAGTTAACAATAGCTTTTTAATGCAGATTTTTTCATGGTCTTCTAACCCTGTTTTACAGGAAACCCTCAAACGAAAATGTGTTGGTATCTGGCATTGTAAGGCATGCAAGAAAACCGTTGCTGGCGGAGCCTGGGTTGTGAAGTAAGTGTGCAATTTCTGGTTTCTGTCTTTGTGTTAGCAGATACAACTGAACACAGAAATTGCTTTTGATGCAGAGTGGAAATTTCATTTATAATTTAGTTGCTCTCAGCTATGAGTTTGAGTGAATTCAGTCTTGTAGTCTCTTACAAAGGGATACAGACCTGGCAGTATTTCTGTCTATCTACAACTTCATCATGGATTCCAAAAACCAATGAAACAAACAATAAAATCACCAACTTTGTTGTCTTTAAACCCACAATCTAATGTAAATGTGCCACTGAAGGAAGCATCATTTGTTTATCTGCAATTCAAAAATTATTAATTTTAGACTCTGTTTACAACTGGCCACCGATGATCAGGCCAGAAAATAGTCCCAGAGGGGAAAGGGGTTGTTATGTGGTACAACAACATTAACAAGAAAGTATGGTGACGGACAAGTATTTAATATACTGTAAATTAAGTTACATGATTTCAACACCTTCTAGTTGTTATTTTTACCACTATTAATTACTTCAGTTATGAATTTTTCTGGTCTGATTTAGTTACTTAACTTGCAAAACTTGCTGAAAGTGATTAATATAGACTGAATACCAACTTTTCTTTCCAGCACAACAGCAGCAGTCACTGTCAGAAGTGCTGTAAGACGATTGAGGGAGATTGCAGAAACATAAGCAGTGTACAGACAGTAATAAAATCTCTTCAATTTCGGGCAGTTTGTTTTGTGTTTCTTTTTTTTTTCCTTGGGCAAGTTTTTCTATAAATGAATTATTGAGTAGCTACTGTTTGGTTCCAATTCCTTCAAGAACTAATTAAAAAAAAGTATGTCTTTTTCCCCTTTATTGTGTCCCCCAGCCGGCTCATTTTTGCCCCCTTTTTCTCCTCTTTATTTTCCCCTTTCTACCCCCAAAAATGAGCTGGCTCACAGGCTTTAGCTACAAGCTTTGCTCAAACAGACATGAGCATAACCAGGAAAGAAGTATTCTTGCCTTCTTTTTCCAAAAAACATATAATCATCTTTGCTTTCACCAAAACATTCCTGGTTCAGACAGAGCACCTTTTTTTGTAAAATGCTTGTTGTAAATTATTACTGGTGTCTTGCAATTTTGTTGGCAGAAGTGAGACAGGGTAGGGCAGCTTGTGAGCAAAATAAACTGCCAACTCGGGATAAAGTTGTTAATTAATGGGTAAGCAAAACTTTTTGTAACAAAATGAGCCATTGGTTTGGCATATGTAGTGATTGTATGAAGTTGATGGATTATATCAACCCATAGCCTGTAAGAGTGCTCAATGATGACTTTCCAATTTCTCATAACTTAAGTCAGTTAATACTTCTGAGTTGTTTTGGAAAACTTCATAATTCACCTTTCAGAATTTTGGTGGACGTTCAAATTTATCCCCACATAAACCACCTTGTTTTTGGCAACTTTCTTTACTTGCCCAAAATTGTGAAGGGTAACTAAAAAAAAATATTTTAATGGTTGCCAACAAGCCAACCAGGCAACTGGAATATAAAAAAACCCCATAATTTCAACGTTTTCTTTAAAATCAACATCTGCAGTTTTTCCCAAAAAAGCAATAGTTGAAATTAGTACATATTAGTTACACATTCAAGTAAAACAAACCCCATAAAGCAAAGAGTCCACAAGCAAATAATATTTTTTAAAAAAATTTAATATTGACAGTACCCTCATCCTCCCAAAGTCAATGGCTTTTCAGACAACTTCGCATCATCTTGATATTCTGACTTTGTGTCATCTTTTTCTCATTTGATACAGAAAAAATAAATATAAAGAAACCAACAGACTAACATAAGTTGTTTCTAAATATGCGAAAATACATTATGTCACCATTAAAGCGCTTAAAATATGTTCTGTGACAAGGTCAAAGTGCTAATTAAAATTGTAAAGACAGTTACTGTTGCCAAGGACTGGGTTTGGAAACAAACTGTGACCCATGTCCAAACACAAGAATTCCCTTAAAACTTTTAAGCAATCATTGATAACTAAAAATGTTTATAATAAACAAATGCACTTGGTAAAAACATCCACAAGGTGCTGTTGGATTTGTTAACCAATGAAATACAATCTAGAACCAAACCAATTACGAAGGCCATTCACTTTTTAAATGAAACGTAAAGCATTGAATTCAAAAGTGTCCTGGCTCCCTGAGGCCATAACTATAGTTCTATTTCTATTCTGATTCCTGGGCATAACAGTTACACCATGCTTTCTAGTGCAGTTGTCATTTAAATCCAGGCCAAAACAAATTCAATCAATTGGGAGGATACATAATTTAACATTACTTCAAAGGAACTCTGACCAGAGGTAGTTGATCTTGTTCTAAGGCATGTTGATAAGTAACCTTAATTATAAAATAACAAAATGGCCTAAAATTTGCCAGTAAAGATGTGCAACCATGTTACAGTGGCTATAAAATAGTAAACATTAAATAAAACTGGCACTGATGAGTTCCTCAAGATCCACAGACTATTGTACATAATTAATAAATCAAAGATGGACATAACTAGTAAACTTGATGTTAAAGATGGACATAACTAGTAAACTTGCTGTTAACTGATATAATCTTGTGGAAAGTAAGGAATGTCAAAATTCTTAAGGTGTGCACTCAAGCACTAACTGTTCTAACCAGCTCAAATCACAGATAGGCCACCCCTATGTAGCAACACACACTCATCATAGTTCATATTTTGAAAGTTGACTGAAAATATCAAAAGTATTGAAAAGAACTTCGAAGTTTTTGGAATAATTTTGACCTTAAATATACATGTGTGCAGGTGCTTCAAAAATAAGTAGGCCACTGAAAACCACAAAGTGCTGGGAGAATATGACATGGTGCAGTGCCCTCTTGATTATGCCTAGCTAATGCTGAAATCCCCAAAACGTAAAATCTTTCAAATCAATAAGCTAAAGGTTATCAGAATATTTTGATTACCAGTGATGTAGTTTAAGTAACATTGTTAATTGTTATATCCAAGCCATTTCCCCAAATAAGACGTCACAGCTGTCCCCAGCTGACTGGGAGAACCTGCCTCCCTATCAAGTGTGTCTAAACCTTCTGCCTCTGAACTGTCCAGCACTTCAAAATCATCTGACAAACTCGACTGTCCAGATGATGACATCACATGCTGCGACTGTTTCTGGGAATTCGTGTAGTTACTGTCTTGGTTTGTGCATGTTTGAGAAAGTGTTCCCTTATTAGACCGTTGAGTTTGATCTACTTTGCTTTTCTTGCCTTTATTTGACTGATGCTTGTCAATCAAGTGAAGGGATTCATTTGAGCTGTTATAACCATCTTCGATGTCAGGAAATTCAAGCCCCTGCATGAAATCCCGATCATCTAAGTCTAAACTTTCTGTTCCATGGCTCATTGATGAGAAATTCATGCCTTCTACAAACAGCAAAGAACCGTCAGGACTCGGAATGCCTTCAGGTCCTAAAAAAAGAGTGTTTACATGTTGATTAAATATTAATTATTGTGTTTCAGGAATCTGCTTACTTGTAGATCTAGAACTGTTAAACAACATTAAGTCACTGATATCAGACATTTTTTTGTGTTAGTTTCAGTGTTCTATCAGCTATAAGATTTTTTGCCTCCCACCTCCTTAAATGTAGCAGTTTTGAATCATATGAATTAAAAAGCAGAGGTTTGCTACTGATCGCGTTTGTTAATTAAGACCCAGGCTTGGAAAGATTGGGAAGTCAATAATAAGGAACATTTTTACTAAGTAAATATTTCTTTCTTAGCAGCATATATATTTGATACTAGTAAAGAGGTGCAAATAACTCTATAAATAATGTTTTTTAATAAAACACACTATCTCTGCACCTCAAGAAAAAAATCAAGTATTTTTTTCTAACTGATGGGTCTAGTGCAAAAACGACGTACCCGTAAGTGACTTTTGATGGAGTTGTAACTTCTCCCTACATTATCCCCATTATCTCTTCACAACCATTGGGAGAATTTAGCATTTCATACAAAGTCATGTCATTTTTAATTTTATAATATCAAATTTCAATTACAAAACAATAAAAGCTATGGATTTTAGACCTTGTCATACAAAGAGGTTTTGTACCCAAGCTGCATGCAGTGGTGTTCAAAGGAAAAACAGTGGTGTTACCATCAGCATCACATACAAACTGCAAACTTATGTACAAATTAAAGTACACTTAATATTAATTTTTTATCACCTAAATCATGAATTAAAAGTTGTTGAAACCACTTACCTTGACTGTCAACACTGCTGTGGCTTTCTTGTCTGTCAGTTAACAAGAGACTGTCACTGGATGATTGCGTGCTTTCTGTCATCCTTTCATCAAGTGAGAATTCATCTGCATTTGGCTGTGGCTGTACAGACTGCAATGTATGGCCCATTATGGAACTGGAAACCTCAGGTCGGGTAACACCTGAGAATTCATCTGTAAGGGAATGAGTCTCCTCTGGATGTAATTCTTTTGCAAAATCATCATCACTGTCTTCTGGCACTTCACCTTTCATTGCTATTATTAAAAAAATTAAAACAAACTTTTAAAAATAATTATTAGTGTTTTATAATTATGAATAAAATGGAAAATAATTTAAGTTATACACCAAGGAACATTAGAGGGTTCTGACATTTTGAACTTTAGTCTTAGTCTGTAGTCTGTCCTAATTTGTTTATCAAGCTTTGAAAATGAACAAAATTATAAATCATTTATTTTTACACTACCTTAACTTCTAGCTGAAAATACTGTCCTACATATAGTACTCTGACAACAGACACACAGTTAAACTTAATTGTTGTCTTATTAAAAGCTCTTATAAAATTGATGGAAAATATTATATATTGTTACAGCAAATTCATTCCAACTATCTTCTATCTGAAGTATTGTATTATACAGTATTGATCAGGAACAAAATTAAAATTATTATATATAACTGTTGTAATTAAAACCCCTACAATTGATTATGATTACAGGGCTTGAACTTGCCACCTATAGGTGGCCAAATGCAACCTACACTAGTAAAAAATGAATGCTGGCTACTAGATTAATAGGACTTGTTGCCAGTGGCTACTACAAGATTGTGTGGAACCTTTGCAACTGATTAACTAAGAGTTAATGTTTCTAATAAAAATAATAGTGATAATCAAATGAAGCTTATCAGCATGCTATCTTGACAACTGCTTTTGTATATACAGTTACAGATCAGATGCAGATGTAATATGGATTACACATTGAAAGGGTAGGTAGGTAGGTACTTTATTAAAATACAGTACATTGCAGCATAAGCTGAATTGCGTATTTCCATTGTTATAAAATTAGACTTGTCTAATGACTATACTACTAGTAATAAATAAAATATTTTAAAAGATAACTCTTAATATAATACATAACTAAAAACCTACAAGAACTTTAAGGGTTACTTACAATTCTTCTTGAGGCCATAATGAAACTGTTATTAAATCTGTTTGTTTTGCACGGTAGCAAAGTAATTGTGCCTGCATGCCTAAGATTGTAACTACTCTTATAGAGAGCCGGTAGCAGCTTTCTTAACTTGTGGTTTGGGTCGTTCATTATGCATTAGAATGTGTGCATGCAACTGTTGGTAAACTCATAAGCACTAATGCTTGCTGGTATTCTATACCAGGACAAATGATTCACATTGCTCTTCCCTGAACATGTTCTAATTCTTGCAAGAGATTGGCAGGTAATGCATGATGAAAAACCAGCGCAGCATAGTCAATGACAGAGTGCACATATGTGATGTAAAAAGGCATAAATGTTTCAGTGGAACATGAGCTCTTTTTAGTTGAACTAGAAAATAGAGCCTCATAAAAAAACATAAATTATCATGGCTGTGTACTATGTGTACAACTTGCACTCAGACTACTCAAATTTTGCCTCTGGTACCCAGCTGGCTGCTTGAACAAAACTGCTAGTTTCAAGCCCTGAATTATAATTAGTAAAGCAAGTTCACGAATGCTCACCTTTGAGTGTTTTGTTTCGTTCTCGCTTTGTTCTGCTGTGTTCCCATTGTGTTGTTATGGGAGCATAGAATGGTCGCACCAGATCACGAATCTTATAATGAATACCATAGTATCTGATTCCTGGCCACAGATACAGTGCAGAAACTGAAAAGAGTGAAATATTCTATGCTTTAAAATTGTATCTACCACTGATAACGTACAGTATACTAACAAGTTAACAAATTAAATAGTTACTGTAAGAGTTTCAAAGAAGAAAGATTCATACCACATGGGCCTGGTCTAAATATGAATGTCTAGATCTATCAGAATACACCATTATTTAAGCCCTCTTGAAAAACTTTACACAACCAGCTTTAACAATGATATGATTTGGACATGCAATATATTTGTATAACTCCAAGTTACCTCATTTGCTAAATTATAAACAATGAATGTAATGGCCCGTACTGCTAAGGAGGGTAATTAATACCAAAAAGATTGCTAGTTAGCATGTTGAAGAATTTTTGCTGTTTATACAGGCTCAAAAGCAATGACTTAATAAATGTAGATGTAAAAGGAATTCAAACTATTTTTTTTATAAAATATTTTCTGTTATTGATCATGCATAATTAACATCGTTTAACTAATCATTTATTCATTAATAATTATTAGATAGCACTCACCAATGAAATAAAACAATCCAGCCCAGGGTAGATACTGGTAGGCAAATGAGAAGGCAACAAACACAGCCAACATGACTCCAAAAAACTATAAAAAATTTACAAAAAACATGAACAAAAGGCTGCCATCAAACTTAAATTAATTGCTATTTGATAATTATATATCAAGCACTTAATTACAATCAAGTTTAATTTCTCATTCATAGCCCTTCAATAGCTCAGTTGGTAGAGTGGAGGACTGTAAAACTAACATTGTCATAGCTGATTCGAATCCAGCTTGAAGGACTATTTTTTGACTTTTTTTTTCATTTCTGTATGAACTTGGTGTCGTTAACAAAACAAAATCAATTGACAAAAAGCTCAAAGACAAAATCAGTAATTGTTTTCCTGGCCCATCTGGTGACATACTTTAGAAAATTATAGTGCAATGACTATAAAGTTTCAACAATTCCTAACAGTGGAATACCCTTGGGAAAAAAATCCATAGGCAAATCCATATTTAGGCGTAATAAGTCGTAATTGGCCATGCCCAAAACCGTAATGGTCCGTAATTACAGTTTAAAGCGTAATTTACGGATTACGGAAAACCATAATAGTCGGTAATTATGGTTTAAAGCGTAATTTGAGGATTACAGATTACGGATCACAGTTTATGAAAATACTGTTTACGGTCTTCTGATCGTAAATTACGTATTATGGTTTTTAAACTACGGTTTACGCTTTTCGTATGTAAGAATTACGGTTTACAGATTTTCCCTTAAAAACAAATTACGGTTTTTAAAATTACGCATTATCGTATTTAAGAAACAATTGGTTTATGTTTTATTTTTATGTTCACATATAAACAGAACAAAGAAAACATGCATACACTAACTAGAATGTATACCATTGTGCCAAACTTTGTCAATTCAGATCAAGACGTTCAAATTTGAATACACCACCATAGATTCGAATCGAACTTACTTCGCTCGATTTGGTTCCGTTTAATCTGAACAGTTTAAGGGTCTTGTTGTCGCATTATTCGATGGATAAGTTGACAATAAATTAATGCAGAACATCTGTACAGGAAACGTTATCTTTAAAGAAATCATGGTTGCTGAACGACCCACTCAAGTCATTATTTGTTTGAACAGCAAATTCATGGTCACTAGAACTAGAAGACAGCGAGTCTAAATAATCAGCAGTAGGTCCACTTGATCCATCTCGTTTCATTTTGTAATCTTTGTCTCGTGCTGTATGGAATCATAGCGCCGACGTCTGACAAAGTTAACCTTTTTTTTCCTCGTGTGCTCGGCCATCACACAACTCTTTCCAAACCTCAAAGAACAACGGATGGTTTCCAACCAACAAACAACATGCCAATCAAATTAAAATTCCCGCCATACGTGATTCAACCAATCAGAACAACAGCCTGGCTGTCAATGAAGGTCAGATCCGCCAATCATATGAAGAGTATAATGTACCTCGCACTGGATTCCTATCACACAGACCTGGCAGTACCACGCCGTTTTTTCATTCATCGTTTTCGTTTTAGTGGGTCACTAGTAAAAGTTTTGCGAAAATCACTTTTTTTAAGAATGTCAAAATGTCAAACAAAGCTTGTAACATTCGGCGAAGATTTAGAGGGTAAGTGTCAGATCGATATGTATATTGTTGGTGAAAATAGTTGTGCTAGCTAAACTTCAAAGTCAAACTTCGCGAGCCTTTCTCATGAAATGTCGTCATTTTTTTCTAACACCACTAAATCTATCTTTAACTAATTCTATTTAGAAAG
>JAOBRD020486776.1:15000-17523 GCA_027575215.2 Hydrozoanthus sils | reverse complement strand
GTCCTTGCTGTCTGATGTCCTTGACTTAACTAGGAAGCAGTGATTCCCGATTTTTAGGTTTTCGGAGTTATTGACTATTAGCTGGCACAATTATTTGCTCATTTACAGCAACTGAAACCTTTAATGCCAATACGTATAATTTTTTACAAATGCTTTTATAGTATTAAGAAGTTCTTTATAACTAGTTCAATATTTCAACTTTATATTCCAATATTTCGAGTCTATTTGTGTGGTCAACAATTGCACCTTTTTTTTATCATAGTAGAAAATTTTGTCTCGTTTGTAAATCGTGACTCAAAAACTGTAGAAAGTCTCAAAAGTTGACAAAATTTTACCCTTCTTACCGCAACGTGTCGAAAATTTAGACCTTTATCAAAAATAAAGGAATCTCTTGTTTTATAACTGTGTAAACTTAAAAGCTATCATCCAATAGAAGGAACTTTCGAGCTGCAGTACCCGCGGAAGAATTTACTCAGTTTCGTTTCGTGAGGGAGACGCTAAAAGTTTTGCTAATAAACCAGCACAAATAAGAAGACTTCACCTTCTTCTTTCGTCTTTAATGTTTTCCTGACAGAACTGCTTTAACCGACAACATTCCTGGCAGACAGAATGAATGTGTAGCTCGTCCCCGGTTTCAGCTTCTTTATCAGCGTCTCTGTCCCAGTCACTAGAGTAAGATTCCGCTGATCTGCACCAGTCATTGTAACCTTGAAATCGATCACAGGTGTCCCTCCATTGTCAGCAGGAGGAGTCCATCTCAACAGTATATATGATGACTCAACGTCGTCTTCTTTCACAGCAAACGTGGGTTTTCCAGGTTTGTCTGCAGGGGAGGCAACTAAAACGTGTACTTTTTCTGCTGCTAGAGAAGTATGATAAAGCACCATACAAACCAGATAGGGAATGATATTTCTCTCCAACACGACAATCTAGTTATTTAACATTCGTAAGGTGATGATATTGATATCATTATCAACTTTAGTACAACTGGAAACCACCTTTTAACAAAATAAAAGATTTTTCATTTTCTAGGGTATTTCGGTTATTCCCGAGATCATCCTCATCGATAGTTACGAGTATTTTCAACCTTGACGTTTGTTGCTGTAGTTTGAATACAAATATCTTAATAACCAAGTGCGAGGTGTGTCCAGGGAAATTTTTGCTCGAGGTCTTTCGCAGTACAGACCGAGAGCAAATATTTCCCGGACAGACCGAGCAAACAAGTTTATTAAGATATTTATTACATGGCTTCAATTTAAGATCAGTAAAAGAGAACAAACGGTTATTTCTGCGCCCTTGCGTTAACGAGAAATCGGTCCAATAACTTCCCGTTCCTGTATGGGAAGTTATTGGACCGATTTTCGGCCAATCAGCGTGCAGGATTTGGTTATTGGCCCTAGAAATTTGACTTGCAGTGTAATAAAAATTGGTTAATGGAGGCTGAAATGTTTAAATTCAAGATATTGTGATGCTTCCAATTGTGTAAATCAAGTGAGTAACAAACAACTCTTTGCTCAAAGCGCCATTGCTTAAATCTCGACACTAGTATCCCTGAAAACCCATTTAACTGTCCCAGCAAAAGTACTTGGTGGCAACAACACGACGAGGGGGAGGGGAAGCGACTAGACAGAAGCTCAGTTACTCGCTACAATATCACGTTCTATAGTTTGCTCCACATGTGAAAAGGTATTTATAGGTTCAACGAATTTTTAGTCTGAACATAAATATGTTTTTCGTACTGTATACAAAAACCTATACAGTACTTCGTGTATACTCATCTGCACTTACACCACTGGTTTATAATGATACTATATTCTGTGCTGCCAACAGCGTTGTTTGCATAACATTTGTACGCTCCATAGTCGCCCTGGGCACTGGTCTGTAAAATCACTCTGTTCCCATCTTTGATAGGCATTACACCAGAGGTAATCTCCTGACCTCCTGGTTCAAACCACTTAAATGTAGGTGCTGGCACTCCTCTAGCCACACATTGGAGCATCAACTGCTTGCCATCCCACGAACCAACCGTACTGTTAGTTTTACCAGCAACAATTTCGGGTTTGTCTGAGACGAGAAAGAAACATTTTCAGTCAATTTTCTTTTCTTGGCTCGGTCAATAAAATTGAAGAAATCAATCAGCTGTCATCCTAAGTTACTCAACTGATGTAAGGAAACACTTAAAAACATGACAGAAAAGATAAAAACTCCAACCGGATAAACGAGCGGCAGCCTTTTTAACTCGAAAGGTTCAAATAGCAGAAACATATTAAACTGTCAGTCATCTTGAAAAATATTTGGTCAAAATTGAACTTCAGCGTTTAAATACAACATGTAAGTTCAAGTAAGGCCTTACCACTGGAACGGGGTATAGTTTCGCTGATCTACAGCATTAACAAAGAACCCCAATAAACTTTTTCTCTTTTTTTCTCTTTCCCTTGTGTGGGTTTATCGGGTTCTTTGTTGATGCTGTAGATCAGCGAAACTTGGAAAATTATACCCCGTTCCAGTGGTAAGGCCTTACTT